>JAIUND010000299.1:0-84418 GCA_034699125.1 Gisinianus flammeolus
TCTCGGTGACCCGTGACCTAAAAAACCTATACTTGATAGTATAGGCATGAAATGTATGTATCTACCACTGGAGCGAGCTTGAAAAAAATCGGAGATTATCAATTTGAACCCGGCTGTCCTTATTTGAGATTGGCGATATATTAAAATAAAGACAAGGAAGAAGAGAAAGTATACGTACTTTAAGATAGCGGTCTTTACAGTGTTGGACAAGTTCTTGCTCTCGACCAGCGAACAAGTTCAAACCCACAGGAAGGAGACGTTTTAGACAAGCCACCATCAAACTGGATGCCAGTTCCTTGTCTTTGTCTCTCTTCTTGTCCCGATTTTTCTTTTTCTTCATCTATACAGTGATGAACAATATAGAAGTGAGTACAATACATTTCGCGAATATAATAGTACACGACTTACTTACCAAAGGATTTACAAATAATACAAGAATAGAAATAGAAATGTGTCAGGTTTGACTATAAACGAATAATGTACACCAAGAATTAAATAATTTAGATATTCTATGGGAAATCTGGACCTTGCCACCCGTTTGAGAGCTGCTAGAGTCTGCAACGACAGTTCGTCTAGAGGCGGTCGGCATAATCAATGCCATATTGTCAATTTCATGTGCAGAAATAAAATTTGTCTCCTCTTTTCTAAAAAACTAAGGGGACAACAAGAGAAAAATACAACAAGGGTAAGACACAGTTAAGGGGTTTCAAAATGCTTTCAAATTTGAAAAGGTAACATTCATCTCGTTTTACTACCCATTTGTTTTTACAAAATATGTACACATTGAAACGTTTTTTGTCTGAGGAAAATTGAATCAGGATGCACAACAGTATTTACACATCAATATATATAGGGTGAAGGAGGCTAATTGTGACCAAACCGTGCGAAGTCCATTTAGACGAAAAAATTTTGAAACGCAAAATGTTTGTAAAATACTAGGTTTTTTGAAATGTTTGCGTTTCAACATTTTTTCGTGGTTTACGAGGTGGTCACAATTACCCGGTCACAACTGGCCTCCTTCAACCTACATGAAAAGTAATGAATAAAGTGAGAAAATTTTCACGTCATTCAAGTTTTGAATGTTTTCACATTTAGATTTATAAATGGATATTCTAAAAGTGTTGAATGAAATTATGTACACATATAACAGGAATAAATTGCAAAGGGGTGTACAAAAGGTAATAAAACAGTATGAATTATATTGACATAAAAATCATCATCTTATCTTTTTTTATGTACTGTACCTGAGATTTGGACCATAAGTTAAAAATTTCAGCGACGTGATTGTACAGGTACTCAGCTTCAATAGTATTATTTTTGAGCCAGAGATTCCGTTGTAAATCAACATATTTGATGAGCAAAGGATAGAAAGCATAAATGTCCCGAACCAGTAACTGCCACTCTTCTTGAATTTGACCTTCAACCTATATTTTTATCGTGTCAATTAAAGGTTTTCAATTCCTGGCCACTTTGATGAATTCGATGAGCATGTAATACAATATTTCACGAATATCTCAACTTACTTGGGATGTATCTTCAGTTGTGGATTTGAGGAATCCTCTTACGCTCTCTTCTTTATGAAACATTGTATCAGTCCTTTTCCTAACCTTTTCTGTAGGATTCAAAATGAGCAAGCGGAAATCAAGACACAACTGTATATGATAAAAAATGAAGAAATGCTTTTGCTTCAAAAAAAACTTTACACACCTGCAAGAGGAAGGAAAGGATCTTTTAGGAGTCCCTCGGAAGAATTGATAATAATCTGTTGAGTATACGCAGCAATACGAGTCATCCAAGGTGCAGCTATATATCGTAAAAACAAAAGAAAGAGAAATCAAATTTAATGTAGGAAAGTGTGGAAAAAACAAAAATGACATAATTTGTAATGCAATCATGATTAAATAAATTACCTTCATTTCCGATGTTATTTTTGATTAAATTCAAAACATTTCGTAAGAGTTTGTTCATATGCTCGCTCGTCACCTGTGTCACGTTACTTCTGTGAGGAGCAAAAACATTTCAGTATGAATCAACAAAGTTCCAAAAAATTACCAGACCCACAATTTAGCTTTTTATTAATAGAATCAAAAAATAGCAATCATCTTTGAGTTACGGTAATAAATTGAATTTATAGTCTTACTCTGCTGCAGTATTCACGCCTGCACAGTCAGGTCCCTGTGACCACCAAAATGGAAGGTACGAACAAAGCATTGGGAGAGTAATATCAATTATATGAGGGACTTCATTATAAGTCTTTCCGGAAGCAACAAACTGTTCTACTTCTGTCAAAATAGTGTCCAGAGTTGGGAGACTTCCTCCAAGACGTCCTATGATGTCTGTCAAAACAAATTAAATGTGTAAAATCATGAGAGAACTTTTTGATAGAACAAAGTAATAAAATCTCAAATTTGAAAATTACCCTGAGGAGTTTGATTTTTGTGATGTAAAGAATGTGGGTTATTTTTATTTAAATGGGGCTCCAGAAAAGCAATTGGGAAAGTTGATGCAAATGCTCCCATACAACTGCCCACAGCTGGACGATGACGCTCAATTTCTAATTTCATATACTTTCGATTTTTGGGTAAAGTCATATCGGTTCCCAACGAGTACAAGCTGCTCAACATTTTGTACGCTGCCAGTTGTAGATCGTTCACTGAAATAAACAATTGCAAGGAGTGTCCATTACATTCAAGCTATTTACAAAAGTTTTCAAATGCGAATAATCAGTTAATTTGTTCAGGGACATACGAATGAGATCGCTGCCATATTCATAAGCAGCCAGATGGTCAAATAAAGCAGTGAGGACTGGTAAAACAACAGAGTAAATATAATTTAAGGATGTGGATGTTTTCAAATGTGTTCCTCTCAAATGTGGATATTTCCCTTCTTGTAAATTTGTTATCGTATGGCCCAAGTCTTCAGCCGCATTATTGAAAAATGTGAGCATTGATGTACGAATGAACTCAGGGCAGTTTTTCACAATCGATCTGGATATTTATCCAAATATATAGATTCAATTTTTGGCATTGATACATTGTATAGATATCAAAAATGTATCAATAATAATAATATGTATTTGAAATGTTTACCTGGCATCAAACGCTTTGATGAGAACTTCTAAACATTTTACAGCTATTTTGACATCAGTACCAAAAGCAGCAAATTTTGAGCGAAGTAATGATGCTAAACGACAGAATAATGTTGCGACCATTTCTTTTTCTTTTAAGGAGGCGGCCCCACTTGCACTTGCCGCTGTAGCCACAGCAATGAAATAACCTTTATTTGTATTGAAATACTTCTCCATGAGAGGAAGAACCACTTTGGAGAAGAATTTCACATCTCGTGGAGTATCTTTGAATGCACTTCGATGACTATATGTAGCAGATGGGGATTGCATCTTCATGTTCACAGAAGCAATGTCTTGGTAGTGCAATAGCTTTTCCAGCAAGCTGTATGCAAATCTTCGCTCTAATGAAGCAGCAGAAGTAACACTGGGATCTTCAATTACTGCATTTGGTTTAGTAGTACGATGTAAATTATATCCTTGGAATTGAATATATTTCAACAACTCTTGACAACGCTCTCGATCTTTCTTCTTTTCTTTGTCCGTGAGTAAATCGTAAGGGACGAGTTGAGGATGAGGGCTACCAGCAGTCACATCAATTTCTTCCTTTTTCCGTTTTGCCCAAATATCATGAGCATTTTCAGCAAGGCGTTCGGACATATTTTGCATTTCTCTGCTCAGCGTAAGATTGGCCATATCCACGGGACGAGGATGATAATTAAAAGCTGTCTGATGATCACCAGCCTACATATTTAAATTCATTCAAATCATATTTATGATCTCAATCAAAACTCAAGAACGATATGCGTCCAATTTTACTTGTAAATAAGCATACTTAATACTTGTAATCTTACCAAACTTGTTTTAGATGATCTTCGATTGTTTGAACGGTTTGAATGATCAACATCTCCTTGCTCAATATTCCAGCTAAGTGCTAGTAGGGCTTTCAATGAATCTCTTATTGGTTCTTTGTAGCGTTCTTTTTCCTAAAAAATGTTGATCCACAAAATTATTTCATTACACCAAACAACAAAAAAAAATTTGGGGACAAAATAAATAGAATTAAAAGTGCAAAGTTGGTATCATATATTTAGGTTCTTACGTATTCAGTAAGTAAATTGTACGGTTTGAGTCGAGGATGACTTTTATCATTCCACGAATACTGTTCACCAAATTTCCAACTATTTTCAAACTTTCTACTAGCCCAAGCATCATGATAATGCTCAGAAAACTTGATCACGAGATTATTCAGGTCTGAGTTGAATTGTACACTGAAAATAATCAAGGTTTTGTATTAATATGATAAAGTACATTGATTATGTTATGATAGTCAAATATTTATGTGTACAAGTACGTAAATTACTTGTGCGTTTCAATTGGCTGGGGTCTGTATGGCCCATCAGAGTCGGATGCATTATTTTTCAAAAGTTCATCATCCAAATTAGTTGACAAACTGTAGTCTGGTGGTAAAGCACAGCCAATGGCAATTAAGCAAGGAAGAGCTTTCCCGAATAACTCTGGATCATATTCCTACAATTTAAACAGTACAACACATGGAAAAGATGGTAAAACTATTCACTTGTTGTACATAAATGAACAACTATATGATTGTTTTAATTATTTACCCTTTTCGAAAGAGAGTCAAAAATGTTGCTGAATAGCATCATTGTTAATCTCCTTTCTTCCTCACTTGCTGCACCATAACTTCCTTGGCCACCAGAAGAACCATAGTATTTTCCACATCGTTCATAATGTAAAGTTAGGAGCTACAAATAAAATTATATTGCAATTCATTTTAACATCAAAATACTTTGCAGTCTGTCCAGTATTAAAATAATTAAAATATTATCCATAGTTACTACAATATACTTACTCGCAAAGCAACAGTAGTGTACTCAGATAAATTCGATACGTCCACAGTTAATTTCCGTAATAGTTTCAACAATGCCGCAGGCTGCATCTCTCTATAAAATGGAATTTTTTTAAAATTTAATGATACGAGAGTAAAAAAACACAATCCGTAATATGAGGTACATTTTAAATAGGTATCAATCTGTTTACCTGGTTAGAGCAACAAGGAAATCCGACACAGCTTCTCGCTGTCCTTTTGTCAACATTTTGTTCTTTGACAGTCTGTAGACTGTGTGAAGAGTGGCATCAAGTAAACTGCCATAATTCTCAGCCTCAGCATAGAATTTCGAGTGAGAGATTAATAAAGGAAGAATGGAATTTCCAATGTATCTGTTTAGTGCCAGACCCATATCCGACTCGCCACCATCGTGCTATATATGTAGATAATATTTATATAATATATAATATAATATATTATATTACTAAAATCACGAATTTTAAGAACCATTTGTATACGTTTAATTTACTTGAATTCACTTACTCTATCTAGCATTGTAGCAGCTCTAAGATCTGGAAGGAAAGCTTCTTCGAGGAGACAGAAAAACAAATCCCGATCTTCAATTCCATAGACTCTCTCCAGAAATAGTACAATACTCTGCTTATGATTAGGCACCAAACCTATACATACATAATAAAAAACCACATTCAGTTGAAACAATTCATCTATTGTACTATAGCTCTATATAATATTCGAATATAAATTGATTTACGACGAGCATACCTGGTGGCATATCACTTTTGGGTCCTTCATCCTTGACTGTAAAACTTTGAAGGCTAAAACGTAAGCTGAGAGCACCACGTAAGTCGTCCAGTGGCACCAACGAGCGTAAAATTGCTCTTGCACGTAATGACTCATTTTTCCCCTGTTCAATTAATCAAAATTAATAAAGCGAATTATATGTTTTAACATATAGCGTAAGTAGTTAAATTTTTATTTAATTACGAACTGAATTTTCCGTTTTAACTGATTGCGGAATTTGGAATTTTTTTAAAAAATTAACCTGATCAATGATTTTTGCATCTGGCGCACATCTCCCAAGGACATCTACGAGAGTACAGTAAAAGTTTAATATTGCTGCTCCAGTATCAATATAATCTCCATCCTGTTCTCCATCAGTTATCTGCGGTAAGGGATGGTCCACATTTAAGCCGGACACTCCTTCCCCTTCAACTTGAGCATTTCGAGCAGCAATTCTATCAGACATCTTGACATCAAAGAAAAGACAAGTATTTTAAACATCCGTGAGCAATTTGTTGAGCAATGTATGTATGTAAATAGGATTTCCCACAACAAAATTGGAGCATTTCATAATTTCATCTCACCTTATTCGCATCAATAATTGCTCTCAAAAGACCTTCTCCTTCGCCTCTCAATGCTGGACCAAGACACTCGGGTCGTCGAATCAATAGCCGAATGACCAAGTTGGCATTCTCCTCAACACTTTCCCCGCTCACCCACACACAGAAACGTAAGAAATCCAAATATCTTTCTCCCTCGACTGGATCCCATCCTATTCGATCCAGCGTACAAATACAATTAATCAATTAATTGCAGACATAATATGTATACATGTCAAAGAAATGATTAGGACATTATTTCGTGATATTAGGGAAGTATTTGGTCAGTACCTAAATCCGGGTAACCTTTCTCTACTAATTCTGTATTTGATTGGAGACCACAACGAGATAAATATACGGCAATTTTCTCCAATAAATGTTCTCTGTGTATAGAGTAAATGAAAATAATTAGGTTTATCATAAGTAAACATTCAGCGACAAAAGTGTGACAAGTGTAATGATTAGGTATGTGTGAAAACTACAATGTTACCGTAAAGCTAGAGCCAGTTCAGTGTTATCCATAAGGGAAGAGTACGCCACATCCAAGGGAGTACTTCCTCTCAATGAAGGACGTGATAATAAAATATTACTGTGCTCCAGTAAAAATGCCAAATGCTCAAACATGGCCTTTTGATTTTGACGGGAACTAAACAGAGGTGAGAAAGAAAACAAAATTATTTAATTATGCCTTGTGTCTTATTACATATTTTGAATGAAAACACTTAAAATAAATATTAAAGGCCAACAAAGAACTTTACGTTCGGCAAAAGTAGCACAGGAACCGACAACAACCCACAACCATGTCATACGAAGAGTCCTGAAATTTAGAATACAAATTGCGAGACTCATTTAATAATCTTTCTCAACTAATGAAAAAAACTGTAATTGGCTTTTTTTTTAACCTTATCCTTGTGAACAGTTTCTTCTCCTTGACCAGGTGTTGTAGCTTGACTTTTTTCTTGTGCATCAGATTGAGCTTGAGCACGCCCTAGTGTATTCATCATCAAAGCCATCACGTTCTCGTGGACTCTCAAGATTCTAATCAAATCGGGATGCTGGAAAAATACATGATTGTTCACAAGCTCCCTGTGGTATTAAAGAAATGTCAGAAGAGAAAATTTTAGTTTGATTCAATATCCTTCGATGAGTTTTGTGGGAATCAAAAAAAAAAAAAAATTCAATATTCTGTATGCTATCTATGTGTATGCCAATTTTGTTTGGTAAAGCTTACCAGAGTAGAACTCTCATGAGACCTTCCTCCTCTTGGGACATTTGAACCGGAAGTAAAGCCCGGATTCGACTCAAGCCGACCCACATTGCACCTATATATCAAGATATGAAATTTTGAAGACTTTCCATTTGACTTTGCACATGTTGAATACGTATTTACATTTGACGTAAAATAAGAAAAGAAGATTACCAATGTACTGAGCTGTTTGACTACTGAAAACATATGTTTTCTCCAGTGAACGAATCAGCTCTCCAGCTGTGTCATATTGTCTCAGCAAGAGTCTACACACAGTTTTTGTACCGTACAGTATAAAAGATGAGTAAGATTTACATGTAAATTATTTGGGTATAGTTGAGGAACATCATCCGGCGGATAAAGAACAAAAACGTAAAAAGAATAAAACTTGTTTACATACCCAAACATTTCACGTACGAGCAATGGATTTTCAAATTGACTCTCTTCAGCCCATCGTACAATTGTTCTCGTCAGATCCTTCCGGAATTTTTCTATGGAACATTCATAAATTTATACATATATTACATGCAATTCCCCTTCGTATTCTCGTAAGTATCTGCATGTATTTGACACTTTTGAATCTTGAATCATTTTCTCCATTTTGTCACTCTCTCGTTAAAAGCACACGTGACTTCTTTTTGTGCGTTTTTCTTTTCTTTTCATTGACAAAATCGTACATACACAGAAAAACATATATGGGAAATGGGAAAGGATGTAAAATATTAAATAATTGAATGGGTTTTCCATGTATGTACCCTCTGGAAGTTTTTCTTTTTGCTCTTCCTCTTCAACAACCTCATCTGGGGGCTCCAATTTTTTGACAATGTTGAGCATACTCACAACCCGTGACACCATGGTCCCTTGAGCACCATCTTGACCTCCCTATATATATATATATATATTACAGCGAATATTGTTTTTTTAGTAGTACTCACACAAAGTTGACTGGAGACTCGAGTAATTCGAGTTGTGCGGAGTAAACAAATTAAAAATGAGGAAGAAAATGTATGGACAAACCTCTAGAGCCTCATCATCAACGATTCCTTCCAAGGAAACTTTACTCATGAGACTATCATGGAAATCCTGTAGCTGACTCCTAAGATAATCTCCCAAAGGACAGTTTTCCATCTCTTCTCCTTCCAGATTTTTAAAACCGAGAATACATTTCATCTGTGTGTGCGTGGGACAGAGAAATACATGGGTGATTGGAGCATTTTTTTACAATTTTAATAAGACAATCTGTATTGTATTATGTGATGATATGAAAATAGAGATTTCAATGTGAATAAAATGTGAAATAACCTGCTCAACAGGAGGGCAACGGAATTCTCTTGTTTTCTTGGCTGCGATGGCAGAGGGTAAATCAGATTGCTTGATTTCAACGTACCGTCTCAATTGATCCTATAGATACAGATACAGATATAGATGGACAGGAGACATTTTTTTTTAGAAAAAAAAACAAAAAAAAAAACGAAAATGTGAAAAGCCTATGTACGACAAAAGGGACAAAGTACAAACCGATTGAATTTCTCCAATGTAATCGTGACTGAAAGAAACGATGGCTTCGACACGATGTCTCAACTGAATATCATTCAAGTGATGAAGAACATAACACATTTGAAGTTTGACACCTTCCGCCAATTCCATTTGTAATAGACCTTTCCTGTGATCTTCTTGATCCTCTTCAGTAGGGAAACGATTGAAAGTGAACACACTTGCTGCAGAATTTCAAAAAAAAAAAAAAAACTAATTATGAATTTGATTTCCCTTTTGCCTTTTTGTTGAATTTCCCCACAGAGTCAAGAAAAAGTGTTTAATTTTTAATGTAGGAATGAGCATGTCATCCCACTATGAACTTTGAGTACCTTTTTGCTTGTCAGCATCCCATGTGTGGGGATCTACCATGACAAGCAGTCGCTCTAAATCTTCATCTTGAATTATTCCGACCATGAGTAATTTATCCACCAGTTTGAGTAAAGGCCTGCATTCACATTTTTTTAAAAAAGTGTAAAAGATAGCGCTCTCATTTCTTTCAGTTGGTACATTAATAATATCTAATAATAATATTGCAGAAAATAAAATTTTCTAAGGCATTCTCTTTCTCTTTTCAACTTACACAAATAAATTTTCGTTGCTCCCACCAATGGGGTCACGATTATGAACTTGATTAATACGGACAGCATCTTCCAGAGCGCCCATTGCAAAATCCTTGACGACTTGAAGAGGGAAGTACGGACTACTCAAATTCTTGATATTTTCCACTTTCTCACTATACCAAAATTCAAAAAATCATTAAAAACAAATGAGCAAGCTTTAAAAATATTGTCAAACTATTCCGAAGAACACAAACGCTACTTGAAATAG
The DNA here is from genome assembly GCA_034699125.1 of Gisinianus flammeolus. Lineage (NCBI taxonomy): Eukaryota > Metazoa > Arthropoda > Collembola > Symphypleona > Katiannidae > Gisinianus > Gisinianus flammeolus. The sequence goes on from JAIUND010000299.1 coordinate 9,924, forward strand.
TACAATGAAATCCCACTGTTTCCATGTTCTATATAGATATAATATAAAGGGAGTAAATGTAAGTAAATATATATATACAAAACCGTACTCAATTTCCGTCATGGTCATCTGTGGCATGATTGAGAGGGTCTGAACAGATCGGAGTGAGTGTCTCATGGCTTCATCCTCATACAAATCCTTTAGATCTTGCGTCAATGGGATTATGTACTCGTTCTTACACACTTCCCTGCACATACGATACCAAACGTCGTCATAAAATGGTATTTATATTTATATATTGTATATATTTCATGTGGAGACAGTGACAAACACACGACACACAATAAACCACGAGAAATGCACACACACACACATATCTGTGCATGGAAAAGTTTAGACGACACAAAGACATTGTTCACTGCACGAAAGCGAAAGGAGAGCTCAGACACTGTCGACTTAATATCCATGTCAAAATGCTATTATTATTTAAGCCTCATAGTTGTCCTCTCATCCTTTACTTGTAGACTTTGACGTGGTGGTTATTGCTATTGTTCCACTGCACCACACACGCATTTCCTAGATGATTTCAATGTCTACATACGATATACATAGTACTACATATGTATAGAAACTTACATGGTCGTGGCAAAGGACTCCAAATGAAGAGCAATGAGGAGATCATAAAACCCACGTCGCAAAGGACCCGACATGTACTCGGCTTGAATTGCGTAGAGTAATTGCTTCTGATCCACGTAAGAGCAGAGTGTGTGTGCTGCACGGTAATTGGACTGGTAGCAAAGAGCCGCGTACATTGTGAGGGTTTGTGAATGAAAACTGTTTTGTGGTGTGTGGACATATAAAATAAAATGTTAGGCACATACATACAAAAGAAAATCTTTTATCGTGAGAGTGTGTATACAGATATGAAGGATAGAATTGCAAATGACTTACTTACATACTTATAATACTTATGATTAAAATAATATTGTAGTGTACCTGAGAAGACGTTCCATCTCAATCAACTCGAGGATATCGATACATCGGTCTTCCTCAGGAATATGAAGAGCAAGCATGGAGACGGGATCTTCACAAAGTGTACTCCAACCTCGCAAGTCAGATAATTTTAGTGCATGGATTTTCATATAATTATTTGGCACTCGAGCCCACTGATGCGGTTTCAAATATTGAACTTTCAGTCGAGGAGGAAACTGCAATCAAGCAAAGAACAAAGACAAAGGAATCATTATTATATCAGTCCACGACCCAATTTTACTTTTACACACTATCAATTTCTTTTTAGCTTCCTAAGCGTCTCTTTCTTACGATTCCTATATGTATACTGATATGTATGTACCCAAATTGGAATGTCAGACTCATGCCCGGAATTCTAAACCAATTTCAAAATTACAGTACAAATTTGAAGGGAAAACAAACAGGGGGAAATAATAGTAAACTGAAAACTCTCAAATATCAGTAGTAGTATGATAAAGGATAGGAAAAGATCCTGCACAAACTACAGATACTAATACTAACGAGTTATCTGGAGAGGCAAAGAAAATCCCTTGGTTTGCAGAAAACTGTGCTGGATATATATATATATATATCCATAACCACAGGATGGATTATAGTCATAATAATAACAGTAGTTGGCTTGTACGTACTTTATCTTTCTATTCTGTGAGAAAGAGAGAAAGTGATACGGTGTGACATTTGTCATTAGCTTGTTCCTGTTTGGACCCAGCAGCCACTGTATATAGATAACACTAAAACTTTGAATATCGCGGACTGTCGTCGGCTTGCGTAATAACAATAACAATATCTATAGTTTTCAACCTATTACGGCTAACGAATATACCGTACAGATAAAGCACATCCAATTTTCTCCTGGTAGGGAACGATTAACGATTACGATTACACATCATAGAACAGTTGAAATTTCAACCATGTAATGCACTCCTATACCATTTACAAGATTATCATCATAAATCCTTTGGCTTCCTCCTGCCATTTACAATTTACAATCCATGATTCCAACTTGGAGGAAGAGAACACTTGAGTCGAGTTATCATAATTACGTTCAACTTCTCGTTCAATCTTTCCCTCTCTCGCTCTCTCTCTCTCTCTGTCTCTCTCTCTCCAGTCGAGAGTCTCCACGGGCCATTTAAAATTTGCAATGGTAATTAGTGTACAATTATTGAAAAATTTGATATTAAACAACATACTTGGGGTGATAAATGTTTTCCAGAGTTGAGTAAAACAGCGGCGGAAAGTGGTAGTGTGGTTGGAGTTCGACCCAATTCAAATTGAAGAATATCCTTACTCGTGGCTTCTACGAAAATGGCTGGGAAAAGTTTTGTTCCAGGTTCCATCTAAAACAAAAACAAATTCACAATCAAAGGTAATTAAATTGGAGATTCATCATGTTAATTTTCCTGGTTCTGGAGAGTTCTGTCCGGTCACTGAATTTCAGAATTCCAGGGTAATTGTCATCATCAGTTATTTTATTTAGACATTAGAAACATTTTCTTTAATTTTCCGAAAAGTTTTCACAAGCTACACTAATTAATTCACTTTTCATTCTGTTCCTGAGAATTCCTTAAATATTAAAATGCCCAGAAGAAATGGAGAAAGCTAAAGATGGACGCAGAGTCGCTCTTGAAAGTGAAAGTACAGTCGCGCTCTCTCGCTCTCTATCTCTGTCTCATCAGTGAGTCAGGATCCTTAAAATGAATTTAGTATTCTATGGAAGGAATATATAGAAGGATACATAAAACACAAGTTGTGTGTTGTGTACTGTTCATCTCACCCTGTAAGTATATTTGGTTTGTTTGCCTTCACAGGTAAAGTTAACATAGCCCGTGGCCGTGTCCACAAAGCAGCCAATGAACATTCCTTGAGAGGCTCCTTTCCCCGATGCATCTTGTGTTACTTGATTAAAGAGCTCGTCCGCTCTCACTACATAACAACTATTCCTCTCCACACTAAAGATACAGATCGGGATAAAAAAAAGTACATACCGGGAATGAAAATGTATACAGAGTGAAATAAAATAAAGTTTATTTTATGTGCATATATACTCCTTGTACATATATATATATCGCACGGACGAATATCTCTAGGCATAAAAAAAATCAATTTTGTATTCACTCTACTTACTTTTCCACATCACTGTCGAATTCATCAATGCCGGCAATGGTCACCCGACGAATTTTTTGTCTCATAAAGGATTTGGTATGGAAATGGTACTGAGTCGTGACCCAGCCCACATAAACATGAGATGGATCCTGACCAGGGAAAATCCGGACACCATAAAAGTATTCATTTATCAAATTGAGACATTCCGCATCAAATAATTCTCCTTCCTCATCTTCTTCACTATTTCCTGGACCTCCACCACCCATTTGCAATGCCATTGCTTTTTGTTGCATATTCGGGGAGTTCTTATTGTGAGGCATCACCGGCTGAAAAAATAAAACAAAAACCACATTCCAAGCCATGTTAAATAAAGCCATAGATTATCTTTATCTACATAAACATCATCACACATCACACACATGAACATGTACGCAACGAGGTGAAAAATGATCTTTACCATTCTGTCCGGAACTGCTGGTGGGACAATTTTCAAGTTGCTCTGTACAGTGGGGAAAAAAAAGAATTTCATTTAAATCCACAATATTTATTACATAGTATTTATTGTCGGTGGGGAATAAATTTCTCACTCCAATCTACAAAGTATGCTTCTACACTTCTACGCGTTCTCTCGTCGTATCTATTGTGAAAAATGACACTCTGAAGTGAGTGAAAGCAAAATGTGGAAAGTCGTAAATCGTGTAGGCATAGCATAAAATGATATCCAAAAGATAACCCAAATGGTTGCAGCACACACACACACACACACAGCATTGGTTTTATTTGGCAAGTTTTCATTGTCATGCTGTGTAGCATATTTGCAGCTGTGTTCGTATGTACATGTAAGCATTTCTTCATGGCATTGACATAAAATGGTCACAATTTTCCAAAGCCCAAACTGAGCACAATGACAATGGAATGATGTGTATAGAAAAATGTATGTATATATATATGGATAATGGAACACTGGGGAATAATTTTATCATGTATTAAATCCTTGCCTGGGATAGACGAACAGCAGCGTTCCTGACATTCAATTGATTCTGTCTCTGTCGCTCGTCCAACGCATCAGGCTCCGGCGTTCTTGATGAAGCTTTCGCCCTCTCTTTACTCTCATCTCGTTTACGCGAGAAGAATCTACAAAAAGGCGTCAGACAATGGATAAAGAAACGAGGCAAAAAAAAAAAAAGCACTTGCATTCATTCCGCTTTTTGCTTTTTCTATACCATATACCATTTGTGTTTGCACATAGTTACTGTCTCAAATTACACTCTCACAGAATACAGAATTTCTCCTACCATCCGATTACACACATTATTGTACTTTCCTCCACCCTAACTAACTTTCTCCATTTACTTATCGTTAGTAACACTTTTATCAAATTATCACACACAGGAATCAAACATTTTGAAAACGAACATCAATCGAATGTTAATGAACAATTCACTGACTACATTTTTTTAGTTCAGTCCATTGTAAATTAAAGTATATGGTCATTCTCAAAGCCTCTACATAGACGAACGGTGTTTGTTGGAGTTAATTTTACATCTATTTATAAATACATGATTTTTTATAATCATTATACGAAAGATGAAGTAAGGAGGTGAAATAATACATGACATTTCTCTCCGTATTCTAGTAATATTATTTAGGCATAAATTATTATTTAAGATGCTCACATTTGGTGAGAATTTAGCATTTCGAATTTTTTCTGACGACAAGACGATAAGAAATAGGTTAAGAAACTTATAGATTAGAATTTTCCCCTCTCTTCAAGAGGAATATTTCCTTAGGTAAAGGAAAATACACAAATTGTTGAAATATACATACTTTATTACCATTTATACATAAATATCAGTCGATACTTTTCGCCCAATAGGAAAATTCGACACGACAAAATTGTTTCAATGGACAATAGGATAATTATTCATATTAAATAATTTACTCATGTACATGAAATGTAACTACATATTGATTTGTCCCTTGTCACTTAATTATCTTTTCCTCCTCACCGGCCATTGACTTCTGAAGAAAAGAAGAAGGAATGAACGAACAAAATTAACGTACTTATATTTATCGGGTTCTACATAATGAAATGAGGATGGCCAGATATTTTACCTTCGATGAAGAACAAGAATCCTGCGTCACTCTTACAAAACAAAAACCAGTGACAAGAAACGACCTTGCTCGTATTGCTTGTATTCGTCAATTAAAATAAATACTTCGTAGGAAATATTAGAGAATAAATAAGTTATTATTTAAAGAAAACGTCGAATTTGTGTGCTATTTATGTCCTTCTCGTATATTTATTTGATTGTCATTTTGTCTCTCTTTTGTGTAGAATTACATGATTAATTGTAGCCACAACTACATTGGGAATTTTAGCTAGTTTGATTCAAGGTGCTCAACAAACTTATTAATTCTCGTCATACCGAAATCAATTCATCTTTAATATGGAAACCAGTTCATCACTAGCTACTTTAACCATTTTCTACATGATTTAGTTGTAAATCTAAACGTTTGAAAGATTAAACATGGCCTCTTTCTTTAACGGGAAAACAAGCACATGAAAATTACTTCCTCAGTAAACAGTGTTAGCTTAAAATTATGATTATAGCTTACCGTGTGGCGTATTCCATGCCGACCTCCGTAATCTCTTCAATGGAATACATACTACTGGGGTTAGATCAAGAAAAAAGTAGTTAGTCTATTAAAATGCTCTCAAATGTCAACAGTTAATTACATACATTGGTTTTAAACTAAAAGATTTACTGTTTTTCATATAGTATATTCAAAACGGTGGGAGAAAGTTAATGAAACGTAGTATTAAAAAATCAAATGATAGGGAGGTTAAACTAACTAAAAAATATTTGTATTAAATTAATTTTTCATAAACTACAATATATTACATCGTAAAACAGAAGCAATGTCACATTATTAACTTTTTGAAAACGACCTTGCACTGAAAATTCATTGATTAAAAAAAGGAAAACCCAAATACAATAGAAAGAATGGGGCCTTGTTTCTTTTTAGGGAGACTTTTTTCGGATCAATAAGAAGAGGAGCTCTCGGATGGAACTCGGGAAATATACATGACCAAAATGCGGTTTTTTCATGTAATACGTATACATTAACTGAACCAAACAACAATAGAATATACTCAAGACCAATATACATACAGAGTACACAGAGATATGTGTATAAGTCTGCTCATGGAATACAAATTTACATTGTCCTAGATATATATGGAATGAAATATCTGCATACATAGGTTCAACAAAAATAGGAGAAATAGAGTCACTATAGTGGTACATATGTATATATATCTGTACTTTACCTAAATGGCGATTTTCCTCGAGACTTTTTCTTTTCTTCTTTAGCCTCAGGATCTGGAGTAAGTGCATCTTTCTTACTCCGGTTCAATTGCATTTCACTGGAAGCTCTAGGCAATTTCCCCGACTCGGATCCGTCCAATCCGCTAGTCTGCTCATATTGTAATTGTCTCTGGATGGAGTTGGAGCGGACGGGTTTCACGGGGGGTGTTTTAGTACTTTTCCCTCGCTTCGCAATCCGTCCTCGACTTTCATCCTCATGGTCTTGATGATGAGCTCCATTGAGAATCATGTCATCGGATTCAACTACGTCCTCCGAGTAACCTCTTTGTAACTCTGTACATACAATAAATAAATATTATGTGACTCTCTCTCCTCCTCTGTCCTCTGTGTCTCACAACGTCTACATGTTTGTAAATATGTCACCGAAAAATAGCTCCTCAAGCATTTTTATGGTAACTGTTTTATGTCATGGTGCTTACTGCATATACATCTCATCATCATCATCATCTTCATCATCATCATCATCATATCTGTACATTTAATAACCTCTCCTACTTATTTTATCTACCTTTGATGTCGCTCATGGTGAAGCCAGACTTGAGCATTGATTGTTCCATGGGATTCCCTCGGTGGAAACCACTCGAGCGGAGTCTGTGTTGACGGATACGAATCTCTTGCCAACGTCGAGTCTTTTCTTCCTCACTATATGCACAAAAATATGTCAAAAGTATATAGTAAAAATAAAATGATATGATAAATTTTTCCTAGTGCATAGGAAAATGGAAACTCTATGATGGAATATTATAAATTGGGGTAGACCAAGGACCAAGGCCAACCATAAATCGAGAAAGTGGACTCGAGCACACTTTCTTTTGGCGAACAGTGAACAGAACATTAGTTATAAGTAACGACCCGGAGAATTTTTTTTTACAGATATAGCAGTCTTACTCAATAAATTCATCTTGACAAATGACAGGAAGGGAAAGTCGAAGAAATTCCCAATTGGCTTTCTCTTGTGTCTCAAATGTTTTGTGACTGATTCGAAGGCAGGGTGGGGTATCCGAACCAGCTGGTAATCTTGTCACATCAATGTTTGAGTCCTCTCCTTCATCATTATTTTCAAAAATCGGTTGATCTTTTGTGTACCACCAAGTCATGGCACGATTCATATTTCTATAGAAAGAGAGAGAAGGAGAAAGAGGCAGAATGAGACCAAATTCAAACTCAAACAATGCCCACTCATCACAATTAATGTTTTCTTTTTTTTTTTTCTTGTAAAAATTGTAATTTAATTTAGATTATTTTATTTGATTGTATATGCATACACTGTAAAGGGTTCGTATCCTTCTTGAAGACCACAGGTTGTAAAAAATTTCAAGGCATTTACATCATGGCCGAAAGTCAATCTGGCTCTTTGCCCTAAACCCAGAGTACATGCTGGAACAAAAGCGTCTCCTTGCACATCCGAAAAGGCTGTTTCACCTCCCATAGCATCCATAAGCAATTCACCATTCAATGAGAAACCTGTTGTGTGATTTTTTTTTTTTTTTTTTGGAAACAAGCCAATTAATCATTAGAATCTCATTCTGTCTCAAGTACTTATTTCTTTCATTCTTCCTTCTTCTATACAGACTACAAATATACACATACACACACAGAATTCTAGAAAAATCTAAAAGCTAACAGTCACAATAAAAAAGCTAAAATAAAATAAACATCTCTCTAGCTCGTCTAATGTCTAACTTTTTTTTCGTCTCTGTTATCAATTAACAAGTACAAAGTGAGTCTACTAAAGCTCTGTCAATACAAATACAAATACAAGTACAAATCACTATGTATATTTATAATTTGCTCAAATGATCTAAATTCAAAGCACCTCATCATTGGACTAAACATCTACAAGAAATTGCCGGTATTAAATATATAAAAATACCTCTACATACGATATACTGAAAGTGTTACATTCAAAGCCACAAAAACAAATGACAAGAGAGTGTGTAAAACCCTTAGCGTATTTAATGTACATATATGAAACGACCTTTATTAGAAATCAAATCTTTTAAAACCAGTTCTAAAAGAAATCATGCACATTTCCAGTTTTTTTTTGTTAATCATGAATTAATTAAATTATGAACACGCATACAGATTTTTCCGGATTAAAATTTATTTTCACACGAAATTCATTAAGGAAAAACAACTGTGACAAAAGGTTCATGCAAAATTCCTACAAAAAAATGTGCACATACGTAAAACGATTGTATATATGCACAGTTGATTGAATATGTATAATAGAAATAGAATGATTCAGAATCAATGCAAAAGATATGGCTACGTAAAATGTACAGTGTGCTATTCGAAATATATAGGAAAATAGACAAAAATCGGATGTAGAGGATATATAAGATAAAACTTACAAATGGTGACAAATACAGTAATAGATTTGTATACATAAAATAAAGAAGAAGTGAAAATGTAGGTACGAAACTACAGATAAAGGCGAGAGTTTTCTTTCTGCGTATGTGTGCGTGTGTAAAATATGTCTATATGTTTTTTTTGTCATGGGTAGAGAGACGACAACTTACTGATTGTTCTGTCAATCAAATCAAGGAGCACTCCAATCACATCTCCCTCTTGCCATTGTTTCCCGTAAGACTCTACAGATCCCAAATAAGTTTTCTCCTCCTTGAAAAAGGGAAAGCAAACACAAAGAAAAAAAAATTGGGAGATGATAGACACGAGTGCGAAAAAAAAGAATAGGAAAAAAGAGGAAACATGACATGTAACCATACGGGGAAAAGACACAGAACTTTGTTTTTTTACAGGTAAATTGACATCTCATTCGTCATCGTTAAGGTTATTCCTGTGTTCTCTCGTTTAAGAAAATATACTCATAAAAGTCATTCAAGGTTCAAAAGGCAGCACGGAAACTTGTAGACTTTGTTTGTTTCTTCTTTTTTTTTGACTTTGATTTTGATATTTTAATAGGATTTAATGTTTAGAGCTTCTGAGGTTTTTAGATTTGGGGATTTTATATATGGGAAAAATCATTCATGGGCTGAACACACAGACAAATTATTTTTATCATAATTGGTTGACAGTGGAAAAGAGAGAGAGAGAATGACAGCGATATGTATATACGATAGGAAAGACATTCGTCATCATTATGTTCATTTGGGTGTGTTCTCATGCTATAGAGATTGAGAAATTCAAGAGAAATGTATTATATGGACATGATTTGGGTTTTAAAAGTTGAAGCAACTTCTAATTGGCTAGAATGTCCATGTACATTTAAATATGTATGTTCGATTCGAAAAACGCACAGAAAAGAGAAGGTGAAAGATGGGAAAGAGGGAAAACGCAATCCATTCATTTCATCGTTACCACAAGAAGGAATATCAGTATGAAAGGAGAAAGTCGAACCAAGTTGGTTCAACCAACTCACAACCAAATATCGTATATGTCTATACGAATAAGATCTAAATTAATGCGGCTCAAAGAATTTTTCTGAAAACATCAATATGCCATTAACGGGGTCTTTCTGTATGAATGATGGTGAAAAGAGTTACATTCCATACGTGTGGACTACTGTGGACTACCAGGAAATATGAGAGAGAGAGAGATGAGGATAAAAAAATGAATTTTGTGTGCTACGAATACAAGAGAAGAAAAGGTCCAATCATCAGTAGACACAAACTGGAAAATACCTTGCACAAAATCCATGTTGATACTTTTTCTATATGCTCATATCAATTTAGATTGCAGTAATGAATGCTTGGTTTTTTTTTGTACTGGTAAAATAAATATAAAATCCTAGTTTTCTCGCATGGCCTCATTTCATCATTTGTACTATGCTCAACATTCGACATGAAAAAATGTGCCTCTGTAAAAAAAAAAAACGTTATGAAAGTTTGGCGTGTTGGAGAATTATCGAGTATGTATGGGGATTCACAAAAAAAAAATCAAAAATGCACATGAGCAACAAAAAAAAAAGATGAAAAAAAAGTTAAAAAGTAGTTTCATTTGTACAAGTAATGTCAACTTTGTTCAAATGACAAACATTTTAGACATAGGGTAAAAAACAAAACAAGATGGACGTTGGTTGTAAGAAAAAAATGACATTTTGACAAACAATAGGTTGAGGGATAAGTTCATTCGAGAAAATCCCAAAAACTACATTTATACACAACGTTCAATAAAATAAAAATCAATCAACATAACAAAACTTTATGCACCCTTCCAATGATTAGAATCCAATTTATCTTATGAAATCCACAATGGCATTTACTGTTAGCTGAGAAGAAATTGTCAATACCGGAAATAGGGAATCAGTCAAGTAAGGCAAAAAATTTGTTTTCTGAGATCAAAGTACATACTGAGACTGACTGACTGTAAGTGATATTGTGTTTGACTTTTGACTTACTTCAATGCAACATTGAAATTACTAAGGGAAGAATAAAATTTGTACAAAAAGAGAACTGAAATGTCTACAGGGGGGACGGCGAATGAAATACAGACTTAACTAAACTTGACTAAAGGTACGATAAGAGATATGAAATAAGCATTTATCCTATACAACGTCATTTAACCAGATATTACCAAACAAAATATAAAATAATAAAAAATAAAAATATGAATCATTATAATAATATATATGTTTTGAGTAACTCACTCAACGTCCTGTTTTCGACATCTAGCATGCAACCAATGACATCTCCTATCTGATAGGTTCGACCGTACGACTCTTTATAATTCTGATGAATCTTGTCCGTCTATTTATCATCATCATCATCATTCCCAGTTAATTCATTATTAATCATATCATCATTGTATGAAGGGAGGGAATTTCATGAACCATTCCATTTGTTTTTTTTTTTTTTTTGAATCCACGATCCGCACATGTACGATATGAAATCGAATGAAAACGTATATACATTTTTCTTTTTCTACCATTAACCATCATCTCCGTCATTTACGCATAATAATTTTGCCCATTTTTGAAACGGAGAATGACACATTGTTTTCCTCTCTCTCTTTTTAAAATTCCCCGTCAAGTTGTTCCATATCATTTAGATTCCTTCCATTTTCCAGTTTTCTTTCCGAATTATTGTAGGTATACTTTCCGTAAATTTGGATCGAGAAGAATCGAGTAAATAATAGAGAGAATTTGGGATTCTCAAAACGTTTGATCTATATATATGATCTCTGTGCATTGAACATTGAAATGGGACAAGACAAAGAGAAAACACTTACATTGAATCCATCGAATGCCCAAGAATACTCATCACTTCCTATTTGACATCCTGGTTTACAGTCCACACGAGCCCAACCAACTCTCATGGGACCTGCCGTCACGAGCTCAAACTCAAAGTACCTGTGGAAATGAACAAGAACAAAAGGCAAATGCAGAAAGAGGAAAGAGAGAACCCACCCACACTCCAAAAGCCACTCGAGAGTCAATATGTATGTATGTATATGAAAACTGACACACCACCACCACCAAATCCCTTGGAGAAAGTCCTCACTGATTTGTCAGATTTCCAAGTGACATCTGATCGTAAGTAGGTAAATCAAGAGGAGAAAATCAATCAAAAGTTTGTGCAGCAGTGTGTGTGTGCAGATGTGAACTCACCATTTCCCTTCTGAAACGGCATACGTCTTCTCAGCTCGATAAGTTCTGTAGTCCCGTTGAATTTCATCCTCGGAAGTTCCTGTCTTGACTGTTAACAAAATCACAATTCAACTTGTATACACAAATTCAAATACACGCTCTAAAACTATCTGTAAATATTTAGTTTTCAAGAATCTTTGTGAAGGTCGTTCTGAGTTGATACTGAGGAATTTCTTGTAAATAGGAATCCCCAAATGACATCTCAATTTTCAGTGTTCAATATATTCTAGAACCTTTGAAATTAAAGCATGACAGGAAATCAATAGAAACTTTCACCTTGAATATATAATATATCGTATAGTTTAAATGTAAGTACAGAATTTCCGACTTTTTATATACATACAACTGTGATGCATTCCCTTTATTGAACATGAACATGGCTAATAAATGTTGTTCAAAGCTCATATGAAGTCCCATGTTTAATTCAGAACGACTACATGTGTGTGTGTGTGTGTGTGTGGGTGAAAGAAAAAGTGGATAACATGGTACAAGTACAAGTCAAGATATTTTTTTAATACCTTCCTGAGTTTCGCCAGTTGGGGCCTCCAGTACGTAACCATACACCAGTAATGTTCTCACCGTCTCACTTGCCGTATCCCTATATATATATGTAGTACAAAATATATAAGATTCTTAACTTTTCATATCGCATCAGATACCTACATCAGATATAGTTTTCATTTTCATCTTGTTGAACCAGTTGAGTGCAATACTGCATAGAGAATAGGGAATTTACACTACACACAGTGTTGTGTGAGGAGAAATGTACGAGGAAATAAATGATCCATACATTTTTAAACGAGTTTGAACATAGTAAATGGCATTCAGTCTACGCATTCACACTGTCTGTCAGTCAGACAAGTCAGTATTCGTTTTCAACTGGATTCGATTTTCCATTTGGAACGGACTGGAAAAGTGCAAGAACGCTTCCCTTTTGAGTTTTTTGACGTACACAGCATGACCAAAATAATTTTGCACTGTACCTATATGTATATGAAATTCTGTATATGTACACATGCTGGAAGGGCATAGTCGAAAGTACATATGGAAAATGTCATTACCAGTTGGCAATTTTGATGGCTTCATCTACTTTACTGTAAGGAACTAAATGAGGACTTCTTTTTATGTCCGGGTCCTGAAAAAAAAAGTCACAAAACAAAGTTCGATATCAAAAGACAAAGTTGAGAAGTAAATACGGACAATAAGAAAGAATTTATTTCTCTCTCTCTCTTTCTTTCATTGTATTTCAGGAAGAAAACAGGATAATTGTAATTTGGAAAGTTTAAAACCTTTTCTACAGTCAATAATATATTTTTTAAAAATAGTTTAGCATTTCATTTCATTTACCACTACTAAACATTTGAGAAATTTTTCAAATTTGGCTTATTTTTAGAAAATATAAATGAAGGAATAAGAAATAAAAGAGAAAATTGGATCAGACATTTGTCATTTTGGCACAAAAAAGGGAAAAGAAAGAGAAAAGGAACGAGAGGAAAAGTAAAAAAAAAAAAAAATGAATGGTTTTTTCGTACCTCATTAAGGCCATATGTCCAACCTTCTGAGATTCTTTCTTTGGCCCAGATATTATGAGTATTCTCCGCGAGTTGATCCACAAGCTCTTCCAATTTGGTGGTGAGCGTTATTGCACTCAGATCAAGAGGAGCCGGCTTGTATCCATTTGGCTGTAGAAAGGGATCGTTAGGTAAACGTATACTCCGAATCCTCGAAGGTGGCTTATCCAAGGAAATGTGATATCCCAAAGCTACAATCGTTCTGCATCACATATTTAAACAAAAGCCCACAGCATGAGAGCGAGATCTCTACGTATAAATATAAATATACTTCCATATATGTTTAAAGGAAGCACTTTCTCTGTCTCTCTCATATATCTTAAAGATGTGTATACTGTACAATTGTACACACTTTCAATATAATATGAATGAATGAACTCGAGCGGAATATCCTGAATAGCTGAATTTCACTGTGTTATCTTATTATTATTCCTCCACAAAGAGCAAACAAAAACGGCATATGAAAGAAAAAAAATATTTTATATCACTCTTCTTTTCAACGGGAACTGTATACATACTTTTTTCCCCTGAATAATATCAAAAGGGCTTCTTTTTAATATGTATTGAAACCCGGAAAGAGGATGGGAAGTGGAAAGTGAGAAATAATACTCCTTTGAAAGATGGAATAAATTACATGTAGGTACTCTGTAAATAATGTAAAGATTTCCGTGGCTTAATCTATATTTAAAATGGCTGTATTGTTGAATTTAAACGTACTTGAGTGTTTGTTGGGCCAACTGAATGTCATATCGTTTCTCAGCAGCCGGAAGTCTTTCAAACGGAACCAAACACGGATGATACTTGTCATAGTCATCCCGATATTCTCCATACAACCAACCCGCCTCAATCTTATTCACTGCCCACATCTCGTGAATATTCTCTGCCAATTTATCCCGGACACTCTCCACATAATGAGGTAGAGCCACCTGACACACACAAACAAACAAGCACACAGAATAAATAAATACAGAAGTAGAAATCACCCTTTTATTTTTTTGGTTCGTTCTCGTTGAGAATTTTACTTAATTTCTTGTACACACTTGAAAACATTGGGTGAGGTTCGCGATCCTTTTGGCATACTCGATGAGATGAACTTAAACTGAAGAGAAAGTAAAGAGAGAGAGAGAGGGAAGGAGAAAGGGAGAGACTTGAAAGTTGCAACATTCTTCCAACTTTTACATTCCCATTCCCGTTCTTTCATTTCCTCGTCCTTGTTCTAACAAAGAGAATGATTTACTGCCACTCTCTCTCTCTTTCTCTCTTACTTCCTTGAGTCTCTGGCTTTAGTTCTTTTACATTTTCACTGTGCATACATTGTACATAGAGAAAGGGAAACTTGTTCACATCTAATACTGAGCCTTGACTGTAGACCTTTCTTCTCATTTCTCTTTCCCTCGCTCTTCTCTCAAAGATCGCGAGTAAAAAACATGTATTTTTTCTCTCCTCGCAGTCTACAAACGTTCTCATCTTGAAAGACGATGCCTGTGTATATATTCTATATGTGTTTGTATGTGTATATGTATTTGAATAGATATCATGGTCGTGTTTTTAGACAGTAGCAGATGCGAGTACGAGAATATATGTAAGGAACCGACGGCGAGTGTCCATACAAATGTGAATTACGTGTCCTATCAACGATTGCAGAGCATTTCCCCAGCTGGAGGAGACTTCCTAGTTCTGAATTTTCAAAAGTAATTTTCTTGTTCGTATATATATGTACTTATATACATATAATATATTTTGAGCCTGACTGTCTTTGAGTAATGTACTAGGATTCATTTGACTTGCAAAATATCTATGCAGCAGTCAATTCAATTTATATTTATATTTTTTGAATTGGAGGATACTTGAAATGAAATATTTACACACTTGAAAGGTCTACATTAGATGCAAAATAATGAGGTTGGAAATTTCACACTAGTGAATATCGTTTGTGGATGTGAGATTCTGTGCAGAATATTTAATGCAGAAAACGGAGAAAATAAACGGAGGACAGGTTATAAGTACACGTGCTTAATGCTGAACAACATACATTTTAAAGGAAAATTCTATACCTGAGTCGTATCCTGTGGTTTTGGAACAAAAGCTGTGTCATCTTCGACGGCCAGAGGTCCTGCGAGGACTCCTTTGGTCAGGTCACCAAAGTAAAAACATGGATCTATTGAGAGGACTTGTGTGGGTTGAAGACACTCCACTAGCGGAGAATGCCCGTCTGGTGGTGGGAATTTGAGACGACCCTGATCTCCACCATATAAAAATCTACAACTGGCTTTGGCAGATGCACTCACAACAGGGAAAAACATCCCATCCAGATTGAATGATTTGAAAGATCCTCGGATTTTGACACCATTGAAGAAAAACGTCATGACGGGGACGTTTAAGTCCAGTGCACAGCCTATCACGTCACCTTTCCGAATGAATGGCTCAGCAGAGCCCGGTACGACACAAGTACTTCGACCACCTGCAACAATACAACAATGCATATCAATTGGAAACATTTAAAAAAATCCATCATGTCTTCCTCAGTGTGACACCAGATGCTATTATGAAGACCAAGACGAAAATGGTTTAAGAAAAACACATAATATTTCACACGTTTGAAATGTTACAGGGAAAGAAATGCAAATCATTAATTCATAAGGCACTGGGAATATTCTCATTCATTCTTTCGGGAAGCGTGAGAATTGTAAACTATGGCCAAAATTATTCACAGACAGTGACGTAAACAGCGTAGAAATTACCAAGAAATGTATTCACAACTGTACAGATATAGATGAAGCTTCATAGTGCCTGTGCCTTCAATTTCTATTAGAGGTTCGTAAAGTACAAGTAGCAGAAATGAAAAGAGCACAGCTGTGCGTATGCGTATACACAGGAAAACTACTTTCTTTCTCAATTGTAGAAAGTATCAAAAGAATAGCGGCTGCAAAGTTTATGTAAAGTATATACGGAAAAAGCGGATTACCTGTCCACAAATAAGCTCCGTCGAAGCCATACGAATATAAATCGTCACCGACTCCATTTCCTCCCCATTTTTCTCCTCCTCCAGGAAAAGGAATGTATCTGAAAGTTAGCAGGACGATAAATTAGTACGAATTTTACGAAATGCATTTTTTTTTCTTACAAAGTTCAAATGTGGGTTATGTATGTACATATATATAAAATATATTGAGTATATCAATGTCAATGGTTTCAAGGTTTCAATACTATTTATGGATATTTTATTTACGATCCAGACTTTGTTATTCCTTTTGTTTTGTAAAGCAGAGAAATCCGATGGAAAAGGGGAAATGTTTTCCTCCATTATTTTTCCATTAGGACAAAAGTTTGAATGAAAAGCTCCACTGTTTCTTTGTCACAAACTTTTTGTGATACATATAAGATACATATACTTACAATAATAGACAAAGACAGCATCTTCTGCTTACAAGTATTAAAGTCTGTGTGTAAGATCAAAAGGTTTATTTATGAGAAGGAGAAAGACCAACACAAAATACAAACAAACAAATACGCACAATTTCCAATACAAAGACAAAGTTTTTTTATGTGATGCGAACTTGAGAACTTGAGAATTAAGAGAATTGTAGAAAAGGACAAAAGCAAAAGATTGCTCTTGCCCACGTTCCCTTTTCTCATTTCTCTCTCCTTTTCTCCAACAGATAAAAAAAAGTCTGAACTCATTTCATATTTTATACTCAACTTGAACACACAGAACATGTACCTACATACAGACATGATTGATAAGAAAACAAAGAGAACTCACCCAGCCGTATTTGCCCAACCAATTCGAAGATGAGGCATCATGTGAGTTGCTTGTTCAATATGATCCAGAGTGACCTCAAAATACCATTTTTGGTAGACAGCAGAGCCTTCAACTTTACCCACGAATATGTTCGGTCTTACACTTTTCACGAGAGGAAACGAAAAAAAAAAAAAAACAAAAAACAAAGAAAAATTCATTAATCAATTTCACCTAACAACCTCCACACAGTCTTAAGCTAGACATATTTCCTTATACTGCTTCAAAATATGTCCACATTTTACATGTTGCCTGTATATAATGCAAAATGCAACCTGTACCAGGTCAAACATCATTCATCATTAATTTCCTTCCCACATTTTTTTAAAAATAATATCTGGATTCGTCAGACAATCCTGAGTATTGATATTACAGTTTACTGTATCAAAAAAATACATATTCATGATGGATGGAAAATGCGATGCCAATTTACGTACATATTTAAGTGTACAATAGTCAACAGGATTTTCCATTTTCATTTTTCATATTTGCACATTTCAGACTTATTTTTTTTTAAAAATAAATAATGCATGTAGGCAATTTGAACTGACAAGCTTTGCACACTAAACTCCACTGTTCAAAAACCACGGACCACACGGGCAAAAACTGAGCAGATATAGAAAGAAAGGGAGAAAGAAAGATAGTGAGAGTGAAAATAAAGGGAAAACTGCAAGACGGTTGTTGTTAATTCAATGACTTGATTCTTAACTCACCACTTGGGATTCTTTTTCAACTTTTTCGAGGGTGAGTTTTAGATTGAAGAGTTTACTTTTGTCTCACAGATTTAATCAGAATCAGTCTGTGTGGTTTTGGACGAGCACTTTGGAGTTTCCACCTACTTCACAACACGTGCTAAATTTGTACATTCTCCTAGTGCATTTCCTAGTGTGTCTGTCTTCTGAGTGTTTCATGTCTGCGACTACGATTACACTCAATATAGAATATTCTACAGTTTTAAGGGTATACGCGACTCTCTATAGCCTACAGATATATAAATAATAAAATGCACGCCTATATGTATGAGCTCTTATTAATTAGTAGGAAATCCAATTACAGATTTATTGGCAAAACATGGTCTGCGTACATATTCTATCTATATCTATTAAACAGAGCTGTATTTGTACAATCGGTGGAAACTTGGCCAACTTGGAAAGGACTGATCGTGAGTGTGTTCGTATACATATAGCAAAGTTGGTAAAGTGTCTAATGCACACAACACAAACACAGTAGCAAATCTCGGTCATAAAGTAACTGGAGCTGAACGACTATTGGAATGGGACATTGCGCATTAAAAAGACAACATATATATATCTTATATATGTTATAACTTGTGCCTTGTGGAATTCCTAATGGCCAAGTGAAAATATATCAAAAGGAGGATGAGGAAATGATGATTTAATTAATGAGAAACTCTCCGTCATTGTTTATTTGTTTGAATAAGTGAGTGAGAGGGAAATCGCGGAACTGTTCAATTATCAAAATCATTTCACAAATTCAACCATGACGAGAGTTTTTTGTTTTTGCTCAATCATTATCATCAGCATATTTCTAAAAAAAAAGAAAGAAAAAGAGTCTTGTGCTTGTCAGTTGGGTATATTTAAGAGTCAAAAAGTCAACTAAAAGTCACAAAGCGACAGGACAAAGAAGAAGTAGAAGAATGCAAACTTTACATATAGATATAGATAATGTACAATGTACATATGAGAATGAGAAAAGTCCTTACGATCCGACGTGATCCACGAGTTGTGTATGAAGTAAGAGATTTTTCCCCGGGAGAAGGTAGTCACAGATATTATTCTGAGAAGACCGAACCGCCACTCCATTACCAACGCAGAGAGAACAAAGGACATCCAGGACTTTTGGGTCTCGCCCATGTTTCTCCAGTAGAGAAATTATAACTTTGATGTGTTCTTCCTGTAAATGTGTATATAGAGTTCATTAACAATTCAGGTTTCCCAGCCCAACATCTCACATGGCTCAGATTTACATGAATGGAGAGAGAGAGAGAGAGAGAGAGAGAGAAATAGAGTCTTCTACAGTCAAGTGTGCATGCGTAACCACTTACTGCATCTCCTCCGTGTGTTAGTTCTACAGATTCTACATACCTATACATTATTCTAAACAATACACACATAGACAAGCTCTGGGTACTTTTGGTCCGTGTTACTTCCAGATTGTAGAATAGCTATAGAATTTTGACTTTATACAACTGACATTGACATTAGTTGGTTGAGAGTTTGAGAGTGTCTAGTAGTATGTATATCATATATTGTATGCACTACCAAATCCCCCGTATATCCACATGCGATTCTGACGTGCCATCGCCATCGTGCGTGATTTGTGATTTGAAGGCAAACTCGTACATACAAACTTTTCTCTCTCTCTCTCTCTCTCTCTCTCTCTCTCTCTCTCTCTCTCTCTCCTTTTCGGAGATTCCTAGATAAATCGACAATGCGTGCTGTGTGTACATATGTATAAAATAAAAGTGTGTAGACTGGTAGACAGGAGAAGTCAAAAGTGCAGTGGGCGTCGTGCGTAAACGTACTGCACTGCGTACAAATAGTTGAATTATAACGATAAGATTTTCATCAACACTTGCTATCTCGTCTTCACAATGTACATTTTTGCATGCTAAAAAATTCATTCTTTTTGTATTGATTGTGAGGACTTTTTGCAGGTTTTTTGGAGGGTTATTTTTTTTGGTTAATACAAAAAAAAAGGAAATACGTGACCAAACATGAGGTAAAACGTTAAAATCAAGTTATATTGATTAAAATTGTTACGCAAATTCCTCAAAATTCCCTAAATTTATGGAGATTTTCCGGGGGTTCGTCATCGGATATTTACATATGCAAATGATGTATCCACCAGAGAATTCACCCACTTGCAATTCTAAACCATAGCAGAAAGTCGAAAAGACCATCTAATGATTCAAATATACATTTTGTATGAACGAATAAATGAATTTTTTCTGGAAATTCCCAAGACCCAAATTCATCATACGCATATGCAAAATCCTCCAGGACTTGGGAATAAAAGTAAAGAGTTATTTAGGGAAAGGATGAGGAGACGTGAGGAGAACTCAAAAAATTAATTCGCATACTGTGCTACACAAGGCCATTATTTTACAGTATGTACCTACATACACGAGGATTCATGAGTGGAACGTTCAAATTGAAAAGTTTCTGTTTTTGTTTTTACCCGCATCATGTTGAGAGCTTCTGGAGAATCGATAAGAACACAGTGGAGTACCTACAAACATGATCATTAAAAAAAATGAAATTACTACTATTCCTTTCCTACATACTAAATTACTAAATAACATATTCATTTATTTACACTTGGAGCGGCTTGACCAGTGAAAAGGAAAAGGGGAGAATTTAAATGTTTGGACTCAAAGTAATTAAGAACTATATGTACAACAAAATAACATAACAGAAGGAAGGAAAAAAGTTTACTTGAAGCATGCCGGATCCTTCCCCAGATGCCTGAGATCCGAGTCGACTGAACAACCAATTGAGACGGTTGGAATTGGCAAACTGAGCACAATTTGTGTGGTTTCCCTTAATAATTGCAGCTGTGTGAAAGGGATCATTGGAAAATATGTTAGAAAGGCTCAATTCATTACAACTATTATTGTTTGCGAACGAACGATTCTCGTTATCGTGGATGCTCATTGACTAAATATAGAGTTAGAGTTTCTTTTCTTACTGCCCACTTTATCACATGTATTCAAGTGAAAAACTTTAATTCATTTCCCTTCACATAATTAAATTACCTATACAAAACTATATACAGTCGAGTTCTCAATCGGCCAATTAGTCATCAATCACAACAAACCGAGTGTTTCGTTCACTTTTAACTTCTAATTTGTGTACACTGAATAACATTTAAACTAATTTAAAGGGAATGACTTTTTTCTACACATATTCAAATTCAATAAAATTTAAACCAATATTGAAGCATCGTTGACTTGTCTGGTTTTTTTTATAAATAAATAAAGCTTGTAGAATTCCCAAAATTCCGACTTTCTATCATTCATTGTTAGCACTTACTGTTAGCAATGACTCCAAGGAATACAAACTACGAAGATATATAAGATAAGTGAAAAAAAAGTTTATGTGTGTGTAGAATTACCAAGTAATTGGTACAAATATCCTGAAATGTTATCCCAATGCTGTCCGACGTCTTCCGCTGCGAGGGAGACTAAATAGCCCTGGGATGTAATCACAGTGATATTATC
The DNA here is from genome assembly GCA_034699125.1 of Gisinianus flammeolus. Lineage (NCBI taxonomy): Eukaryota > Metazoa > Arthropoda > Collembola > Symphypleona > Katiannidae > Gisinianus > Gisinianus flammeolus. The sequence goes on from JAIUND010000299.1 coordinate 31,651, forward strand.
GATTGCATCCAAAATTAAATTGAGAATTCCTTCTTCTTGGAACAAGTCTTGACGATTCCGTAGAGCTCGGAGTCGATTCTGCTTCTCCTCGTGTTCTATACAGCCATCACATCACAGATATATAGAAATTGAAATAGAAAAAAAAAAAAAAACAAAATCAGAGTTTTTTCTTTTGATTCGATCCCGTAATCTCATTTTCTTTCACATCCTTCACACACACTAAAAAACTAATCGTTAAGATCAAGATTGAGAATTTCATTCACAAAAACTTCAAAAACTGTAAAGAAAAGCTCCAGTCTCTGTATCTGTGTAATAGGTAGTAGATATGTATGTATCGTACATAGGTACTTTTTTCGTACCATATTGTATGTTTAACGTTCAGGAAAGTTCTGAGCATTACACAATCTTATATATATCGTAGTTTGACATTAATTCTTGGGCTCAGTATGTCCAAAATACTATATAATGTCTCGTGAAAAAGTAATGTAGCCACTTGAGCAATCTCTGTGTTTCACCTTCTCCTTTTGCCATATTTCCTGTATGTATGTATTACTATGTATATAGTTCCTCCTGTTCCAAGAAAAGCTGTTGGCGAGTCATGTTTACAAATGTAATGGCTTTTCCCATCTTTCATCTTCCATCTCAACCCAATTTCTTTTTTACCCTGTGTCCTATGTAACTACTAACACTAACGCAAACCCAAGACTGCAAACACGAGATTCCACGGTACACACAAACACACACAGATATATACATAAACTTAAAATGAAAAGGAGGACATACATAATACGTACAGATACATATATCTGTACATATATTGTATGCACAAAGAAGTGTGTATTTATATGCATGTACAATGAGGAAAAGTAAACGAATTTGTTTGAACTTTGAACTAATGGTGCATTACAAATCGGGGGAGTCTCTTTAAAGGTTAAAAGGCGACGTTCTTCATTCAATGCTTCATGTTATCTAATACATTTGCATTTGCATTTTGCAGTACTCGCAACTGTATCATTTGTGTACATTGTATAAACAACTAAATGCAAGAGTCTATCTAGAGACTATCTATCTATACTGCGACAAGTCTACCACCCAGCTTCTAAATTCACTTTGACTCTGTAACTTATTTCTTCCCTCAGCCTTCTCTAAAATAGACTCCATGTAAATGTGTAAAACTAACTAAAACCAAGCTTAAACCTTTCCAGTTTCCCGTGGAAAGTCTGAGGAAATTATCAAAGACAATTCCGTAATTCCATCTCTTTTCCATTTGGCTAGCACTTTTCCCTTTTCCCTTCCAGTATATGTTGTATAGGAATTATAGGAAATCGATTTGTTGTTGTAATCCTTTTTTTTTTGTTTGAAGATTTTGCTAGTTCTCCAGACATTTGTACATTCGATTTCCGTGTGTTTGTTATCTCTTGTTTCCATTGACAGTTTTGTCTTTAAAAGGTCTAGACAGCGTGGAAAGAAACAAACGGGGCATTTTCTTCACATGAGTTTCTTTGAGTATTCTCCACGTGATTTGAATGTACAGTGAACTGGGATTTTCTATATAGTAGAAAAGCCTTCGTAATCTGTAACGGGGATTTTTATGAACACAATCAGGGTTTAGAGTCTGGAAAATTTATCTCTTGCTAATCTAATCTCATTCACATTTACTAACTTGATGAGAATGAGTAACGAAACAAAACTCTTGGTTTTGTATACAAGAAAAAGTGGTGCGGAAAGGTCAGAAGACAGAATTTTATAAAGTTTTTTTTCTATTTTCTATATAGACTACGGATAAATGTCTGCATGCAAATTCTAAAACGAATCAACTTTCCCTTTTTAAATTTTGTCATGATCATCATTTTCAAAATATTTTCTCACATCGCCCTGCATATAAAGGACAAATTTTGGATGTAAAACAGCTGTACAATGCCTAACTGTACGATGTAACATGGTATGCGATAGGAGAGAGCTGCTTCCAAACAAACGATAGCCTATACATATGCTTGTGTGTGTGCTTAGAAAATTTTCTCTATTAGATAAGTAGCATTTCCCTGCTGCCACAAAAGCCATGTCGCTCTTAATCGCTGCCGTAATCGTCGTCGTAAACTGACTAGAGCATGGACGCATGAAAAGATACAACATGTTCAACTACAAAACATTCCTTCACGACTCGAGAGTTTATGTGTGTGTGAGTTCTCTCTCTTCATCGTTGGTTGTTGTAAGTTTGCAAGTTTTTGGTTACGGTTTTACGAGCTCCTTCCAACACACACACACACACACATTGTACGATAGAGATATAATAATTTAAAAAAGAAAGATGAGAAAAGCTATGGAATATAGATTACCCATGTCTTCTTCGGGTTGAGCAAAATAGTTGATGAGATCCTCCAAGCACATGACCATTTCCCCAAGATTTACACTTTTGAAAAATAGAGCGGGCTGTCGATTCACTTGCAGAGCCTCCAAACCCCTGGTAGAACAAAAGAGAGAGAGAGAGTGAGAGAGAATGAGAGTTATTGATCAGCAAAGAGTTAGGTTACGCTTGATAAAATATGGAAAAAAAAGGAAGAGAGGAGCTTGAAAACATACAATATGTTTTCAATACATACCTACATTACGGAAGTACTATAGGATATTTTCTTCACACAAAATAATATAGCTATGCAGATAGGTATGTTTGTATAGTGTCAGAAAACTCTATTAAATCTAATGGACGTTTTGCACGCATAGATGAATTGAAAATAGGAATATCCTGTATACACAGCCGCTTATATGTACCTTAGACAATGTGCATCATATTACATTTTTTTCGTATGTTATGCGAAAAAATACATGTGTGTAATTGTAATAGTTGCGTGAAATGATATTTTCATGAGGAAAAGTGTATCTAGCAGTATATTTCATTGCATTCCTAGAACTCGCCATTTAAGGACTGTGGAAACTGACAAATATCTGTATATTAAAACATATAGGAAGAGAGAGAGAACGAGAAGGAGAAGGAGAGAAAGAGAGATGGAGAGAAAATCCAAGGAATTTCCGGGGATTACATTTCTAACTTGTGTTAGCGCGTCAGAATGTGAGTACCCTGTGGGATAGATGTACTGAATAGAAAGGAGAAAAGATGGCTATTCAAAGAATTTCATACTTGATGAAGCGTGTGAAGAGAGATGAACATTTCCGGATAACTATATAAATAAAAGAAACAATTACATACTTACACTATAACAATGGCTATTATTAGTTCCTTGTGATTGACTATGTTATATATATATGTAGTAAAGAAAAATAAGTTTCTATATATTCATGAATTAATCTGACCTCGAGCAGTCCGAGATTCTTCTTCCTGACTCCGACTAAACTCTAGACCGTCATCCATTTTCCCTTCCTCGTGAAGTACCGCTTGTTTCTCTTCCACTTTCCCCACTCCCTTTTTCTTCGTCTCGTACGACTATATACACACAGCAAAAGAGAGAGAGAAAGAGATGTAGAGAACATATAGATACAATATAGATAGAGATTGACACACAGTGAGAGGATGAGGAAAAGCGAGAGTTTCCCCAAATGAAATTCGTGGAGAAAAGAAATAAAAAGATTTCAAGTTTAGATTTTTTGGTTCAGAATTTCATGAGGCTTCGTATGTAATCTTGTAAGCTTGACTCTGTCTTCAATGCTGAATGATGTTGAATTCTTCCACCCTCAGTCTCTCTCCATATATCTGTAGCCTTACAGATTGGAAGACTACATTTTTTTTGGAGTTTACACAAGTATACAGAGAGAAAAAAAAGACAGGAAGGAGAAGAAAATAGGGAAAAGAATCGGCCTTACTTTGTAGGAAAGCCATAATCCGCTCTCAGTGTGTTGAACAATGACAGTGCTGTCACCGTATTTGATGACTGGACTCCCTATAACTTCCAAGTCCTTGTCTTCCAAAGCTGCTTTTTGATCATCCTTTTCTTGTCGGAGACAGAATGAAGTGGAGGATAAAGTTGCATCATTCCTGTAGATTAAGACATTGGAAACATAATGAGGATTTAACTATCAGCATCAGGCGTTGAATTGAATTGGTTTCCTGAACATCTCTCATTGCTCACTTTACCAAAAGTAAACTGTCCATTGTGGACATAAAACAATTGGACAGTTGGTCATCTTTCAAGAACGGATTTTTAAGCGCTTCAACAAGGAAATGAATACAGATTTAATGGCATATACAGATATAGTATTGGAAAAATTCTTCTCACAATGCAATGAACAACATTCTCGAGAAATCATACATGTCAAAAATACGCCGCACCTAATCAAAGGAAATGACGTGTGGGCACACTTTTCATATTATGGGAATTGCGACAAGAAAAAGACTGCAGCGAACGGAAAGACAGTCAACCGCAGAAGAATGAAACCATGCACATTATAATTTCACGTTCTTCATAGGAAAAAGCTGCATGTGTAAGTCAGCTACAGATACAATCGCCTGTCGCAAGTAATGAACCCTCATTTTCCTTGCAAATGAAATTGACAATCAAGCAAATTAATCCCGTGTGTGCACTTCACAGGACGATTAGGTCTGATGCTGTTGATGAAAACCATAGTAAACGTGCGGCAGAATAGATAACCGCTTACATATACTGTACATATTAGGTGGCAAGTGTCGACATTTGTGTATAGGGTATGAAAATCAGGGTAAATGATGACTTGTACCCACCTGTGAATGAGGATGAGCTCATTGTTGTCATTGACTCCAAGGTATCGCCCAGTTGTGATGTGTCTAGAAAAAACAGTAAAATGAATATTGATTTACATATGCATTGATCCCTAAAAGTTTAAAAGTTGTTGTACAAAACTTTCAAACAATATAGATATATGAAGTAGATAATTTACTTCATTCGCATTGGATGCATCCAGTTGATAAAACCCCCGGCCCATTTGGTCCGAGCAAGTTCAAGTCTCCACAGAGAACGAGCTTGACTCACGACATTTCCTCCTTCGTAAATCACCATACTGTGAATAAAAACATAATAATTAAAACAACTGCTTTTCATTTCCCATCTTTTCACTCCATTCTCGTCTTTTATTTCTTTGTGAAACTTGAAAAAAAATATTTGAGGGAATTGAGAATTGAAATCCCAACGGTTTTTCATCCCATGAGCATTTGCACAAAATATATTGATAGAATATACTTTGAACGTCTCCCCACATGCCTCTTTTCCTCCTATTTTCCTGTTTTCCATTGAAATTCCTTCAAGGGGGAATTCAACACAAAAGCTCTCTGACTTAGGTATTTTCTGTAGGTAGTACAAAAAACGGGGCATGCTGAAGCCAGACATGAACACTCTACATTCCACATTCTACAATACAATGCATTGTTGCTTTATTTGGCTATAATATAATACATTCGGAGCAATCCTCAATTTTCTGTGCAAACAACAATAAAGATTTTTCCTCTTTGGTCTCACTGTATTCGCACATTACGGACGATATACATGGAGAGCATATTGGCATGTTGGCTTTTAGTATAAATGTATGTGTAAGCACAATCTCTAAAATATCACAATGAGTTTTCCTTCTATGAGTCTCCACTTTATTATACGTTTGAACAAGTGACAACTTACTTTTGATCAGGTTGCTCCGACCAAGTTGGTGGTATCGTAAGGCATTCGTCACCTCCATGGAAAAATCGAAGGACTTCTCCACCAAATACAAAACCTATATACACATGCATGAGAACAAAAATTTGTATAAAGAAGATGAGAGAGAGAAAAAGAAAGTCACATGATAGTCAATTCCTCTATACATATATATTCCAATATTCCAATTCAGATCCGAGTTTTAGGTCGATCGATTATCCATCCCCCACATCGTATCTAACTATGTATGTATATCTTATTTCTATATATCCTCCTATAAAAGTGTGCACTGTTTGTTTACACTATACACTTTCAAGCATCAAGTAATGATGCTCTCTTTTCCACCCAAACAGAAAAAAAAGTTTTCCTTTGGACTGCACACACACAGAGACACATGCCAAAATGCAGCGACTACTTGAAATTTCCAAGTGAAAAAAAAGGCACTGAACGGACTGAACTGACGTGACGACAGTCGTTTAGGGCGTTGAAGGACTTGCTCACACAATTTCTTTAATTTTATTATTCACTTATCACAGAAACTTCTTGTTGAACGCTTGGCCAGTCGCAAGCAGTAAATTTGTTGATGAGGGAATTTCTTCATGTTTTTTCAGTTCCTGTGTGTCCGAATGCTTTCGTTTTATCCATTCCATAAAATCCGTTCTAATTTTCTTTTCATTCATTTTTTTCTTTTCCCAATCTATACAGATTTATTTTCTTCGATGTCCTGCTTCCTTTGATACTGAAAAGCTCAGTTTTTATTCCGTTGTATATAAACACTGTGAAGAAGAACAATTGATGGATGATTTTACACTGGTACAGAGAGAGAGAGATGGATCGATTTTCACTTTTCACTTTTTTTGGGGGGTGGTCTCTGGAAACTTTCCCACTTTCCACAATCTTCAATCTAAAATCCACTTTAGACTTTATACCGTAATTTCATTGTGAATCCCACAAGATTTCCCCATTTCCCCATTTTATATTACATCAACCATCGACATGGTTGCAGTTCCACTTTCCTTATTTTTTTTATTTTTGTTTGTGCCGTCATTTCATTCTTTTGGGCTTAGTAAATCTTGATAGGTTCCAAATTCCAAGTACTCTCCGTACACATATACACAAACAATACACAGGGACACACAAAATATATATTCACGAGGACACTTTCTTTGACAGTGGAAACTAAAAGTGGAATTGGAATCCAAATCCGAAAAACGTTTGCGTGTGTCCTTTCTTTTTCTGTAAAGAAAGCAGTTGAGCAGTTGTTGTTCTGCTTCTGCTAGAACTATAATATACGGTTTTTTGTTCACTTTCCCTATATGTATTCCAGTTTTACTGCAGAGTTTCATCTCTCATGAGTAAACAATGTTTTATTCATTTCACTTGTGACATGGAGATTTTTACAGATTTACACACGAAGATTTCAGGGAACAAAGAGGAGGAAAAGGAAATTCGATTTGAATAACTCTTGAGAATTGCATGCATATTTACATTTTTGTTTTTTTTACTACTCACCGACATTCTTCACTCTACTCAATCCCGTCCCAAAAGGTTGAACTGACCACTGAGTTCCATGAAATGAAGCATTCACTATCGATTGATCATTTTGTTTTGTAGTGTGCTGGAAATAATGAATATACATTGCCGGTATTTTGAACTCTCTTATATTCATCAATGGACGATTGAATCATTCAATTTGAATGTAAATCCAATTTATGATTAAATAATTGGAAATTAAAGCGGATTATGTCTGTATACCAAATATCGCTCAGTGGCAACAGACACAAGAATTAAATCGTCTCCGACTCGAACTTTCTCTCCTTCTGAACGTTGTTTTGACGCTGGATGAACAGTCCACCTGGAAATGAATGCATGGAATAAATATGAAGGTAGAGACACACGGAGAAAATAAAAGTACTCATTGTCAGTACAGAATTTGGATAGAACAGAAATTTGAACTCAGATTCAATTTTCAAATTCAAGAAGATGTACATAGTCAAATTCTTAATTCAAACTCACCAGCAAGCTTCGCCTGAAATAGCCATAAAAATTCCATACATTTAGCAAACGTTTAGCATATAGTTTTTTCTAGTTGTATATGAACATTTAAGACCATTTGTCTAATTAACCAGGAATCTATTATAATCCCATTCATCCGTTTAACCTAATTATCTATTCATTATTTCGAATATAGCCATTAAATCCATATAATAAAATCAATAAATATAAAGTAAATATACCTTGTGAATGTTCTTGAAGACCAACATCAAAGGCGAGCTTATCGTTCGATGAACTAGTTGATAAGCAGGCGAGGTACTATGTGAGATAAAGGATGGAAAAAAAAATCCGGTAAAATACATGTACATAAATTTACAGTATAAAAAAGTGCTAAACAAAGTTCAAGTTCACAATATATGGAAAGAAGTGAAAGAGAGAGCTGAACTGTCTGAAAAAAATACTTTGATTTCATTTTCCCATTTTTGATCGTTTCAGTATGGACAGGAAAAGCAATCTTTTACAAATAGGTGGTATGAGTAATGCTTAATAAAACTCGAGTGTTATTTGATTGATCGTACCATGTTGCTGTTTTCATGACGGAGTAGAATGGCATTGCCGTAGAGAAGAGTTCTGTGTCCTGAACCTGTTCCTTTCCCCTGTTAAAATTCGAACATATACACGTTTACATATATATAACTACACTCATTTCCCAAGAAAAATCATTCCGGAAGTGTTCAAGACTAAATTATTCACGTGGTTAGTGGTGGAAAATGAGAGAGAAGGAAAGCTACTTTAGGTCATGTCATATGTATTACAATTACCGATATACATGAGTCGTCAGAATGGGAGAATACATAAATACTAAACGAATATATAAGGACAAAGGATTGTAAAATGCTAATTAAGGAAAACAAATTGTGAACTAAATTGGGAACTCTGTGGGAATTTGAGATTGTGGATGTATAGAAAGGGAAATTTGTGTGTACTGGAATGGACTGTGGGTTGTATATAGGACAAAAAAAATATTAAATAATAAAAGAGAGCTATAAAAAAATCATCCTTCAATATATCGTATTATTGATCACAACACAGTGACAAGAGCACAATTTTCTGAATTATTTCTAAAATTATAATCATATATCATATGAGTCATAATGACCATACACGTACACGAGCACACACAAACGTTTACATCATTTTATACAGTACAAACAAAAGTATATATATATATATACATTATACCAATACAAATGTACTCCAATACAAATACATATGTACATAAAATGCAGTACGTCATATCTTCACATTTGAATTACTTGGATTTTTTTAAATTCTTCTCCTTAACTACAATATTGCTATATGTATACAACATTTATTAAATATATAAATTTTTTTTTGTATGTACCAACATATATAAAAATACATTGAACAATGATAGTTCTATATATATATATAACAATACAAATTACAATACAATTATCTATACACAAAATATGTTGCATTGTGCAGGCATAAATATATATTTAGTTTGAAGTTGAAAGCTCTACGGAATGATGCTTTACAAATAATATAAATACCCCCACAAATATAAAATATATATATATGAATAAAATATCGATACAATACATGTAGCAAATGATAAGGATTGCATACGATATTCATATACATATGTTATTTAAACACTCAAGTGTTAATTTGTGTAAATATGTGCATACTAGTATATTGATTCCATTATATTATACACAATACACAGACACAAGCTGCAGACACTGTTACTCTAGCACGATTCAACTCTATATAGAACTCTACACACTATGGACACATTTTACAATATGTATTTGTATACATTACATTCACATACTTCAAGAATTACATGTTGCTTCCTTCGACTCTATAATATGAAAGCAACTAGCCAATACCTACACTCTATACACTCATCTCATACGATAATCCACGCTCGACTGGCACTACCAAATATGGCATTGATCGGGAACCCTGAATGGAAATTGTACTATGTATGTACATGTGTATACGATATGCATACGAAATGAAGACTTTTCCTACATGTCTCTATGCAATCCATTCATATATAACTGTACCAACATACTACTTTACTATACACATTACACACACACACACGTATACATAGGAGAAATACAAATTCCGATGGAGGGAAAACATCAACATCGATTACTCTGTGGTAGTTATGCAATGCAGTAAAAGTATTAAAACAAACAGCGACAGACCAAAATGAAATGAAATGACGAGACATGTATACTAAATACAATGCGAGATATCACAGTACGCATAACATATGTACACGGTTTCTTCGCCTAGTTCGTCTTGCCACAAATCGACAATCCACAAGTCGTATTGCATTGTAAATGGTTTATCGAAGGGAAACACAACACAATGAATTATGCATTGATTTACGGGGCAAACAACCAACAACTATCCACTAGATATAGCTTACTATAGTTTACACGCATATCTACAATCAACGGTTGTATGCATACCAACAAAAAACCTACGGACACTCAAAACGTACCACAAAACGGCCAACAATGAAAGAACAAAAACTGAAAGGAAAAGCAAGCACATGGAAGACGTTGAAAAGACAGCAAAATTTACATAGGTAGTCAATATGCATTTTGATGATAGAATAGAATAGAATTGGTAGTATAGATAAAGGAAGGGGTATTTTGCACAGGTGATTTTCATACTCATACAGATATTCTGATTTGTTTTTGAATATATTTATATTAACCCAGGATGATGAGAAATAGGGCAAGGTAGTGGTTTTGGGTGTCGGGTTTTTTTTTGGTGTCAGTGTGTATGTGTTTGTGTGTGAAAGAGAAAGACAGAAAGAAAGAAAGAGACAAAGGGAATAGAGAAAGAGAGAGAGAGAGAGAGAGAGAGGGGTGTATGTATGTATATGTGCAATTTTGTATTTTTGTCTAAGGAAAATTGAACTTACTATGGTTTCCTTGCCCTGAAACGTGGAAAAACAAAACCACACACTTTGGTTAGAAGAATAGAAAAGTTCCTTGTTTAATAGGAATTAAAGTAGGAAAATACGTACGTACATACATGGGTACATCAACAACAACGAAAATGTAGTAATTAATATAGTGTTGGTCATGAACTTGAAGTCGTTTCGACTCTCTATATGTCATACGTATTGACTCAGAGTGAAATCCAGATTAAATTAATTCCAATAAAAAAAACTGTTCAAATGTCAAAAATGTGTGAGTGAGTACGGATAAAATTATGATTTGTGAATTTTCTAACTGTTGCATATAAAGTGGTACAAGGATAATACTAAATGGAGTAACAAAACTACTGGCCAGTGGTGAGACAAATGAGAAATTGATTACAAAAGTTAAAACTAAGAATATTGTGCATAGGTATAATGTAAAAAATGGAGAAAACGTTTTAGATTTTAAAATGAATGAAAATACTTTCTTATATCATTTCAGTAACTGGCATCATTTTGTATATAGTTGACGTACATTTATGTTAATTCAAACTATAATGTATGTTTACAATAACAGACTAGTTACCAATACAAATCAATGACTTGAAATCATATATCTATATATGTATTTACTTATATTACTTGCTACCAAATTGAATATGAAAAATCCTGCACAATGCTGTTTTAGTCACTTTTAGTATTCCATAACGTATACGTACAAACTCTGTATGTATAGTTTATTGATCTTGACAGAATTTATTTGGAAGGAAAGAAAACAAAGTATTTTGCTCAATTTTGAAATTTTGTACATGTAAGAAATAAAACAAATATTTATCATCAGGAAGATTTACTTTTTATATTTTGTATATCGAATGCGGATGACTTGACGAATAATTGAGTGAATTCCACTGACAAGTGAGAGTTGCTCTTGAATTTATACAGTTGCACACGTATATCAACTCGACTTGTAACATTATGGTAACATTTTGTGTGTGTATATATGTCATGGTAAAAATGGATCGACTTTTTTCTGTCCGACTCCACATATACATATACAACAGGCTACACGATTTAATCATTTTTAACTTTCAGAGTTGCAGTTAGTATACGTTGTCTATTTTATACATTTTGTGATCAATCATGCAATACTTTACTACTTATAATTATAGTAAGTGCATCACACATTATATATACGATATATATATTTACAGATATATATCATATAGTAGTAGAATTTTATAAGTATGTATATCCATACATATATACATTTAATGAAAATTCCATAGCGGAGGTAAACAGGGACACAGAGAAAGTTCTTACCGAGTCTGTTCCAGCTGCTGTCACCAGCTCTTGCAAAGCTCTTACGGATAAAGCTTGTTCAATGACGAAAACGCAGCAGCTCAAATCCGGTGGGTTGTTCTACGGACCCAGAGAAAAACCCGATATTACACACATCGACACATGTAGCCATTCCTAAAATTACACTTGAATCTCTACGAGTTCTGAATTCTAATATTTAGTTGTCCGACCATGCATGTGGTCCTGGTGGTGTCATTTCTAAAAAAGTCTATATATAAAATCTTTCAAGTATTTAAATTTTCATCCCATTTCCTATACAAATTTCCGTGCATTCGTATGCACGCGGATTTCATTTCATTTCTAATGTGTCCAGTGCATTATGAGACACACACATTATTATTTGTGTTGACTATATTTTGTTTAATGAAGGACTGAAATGTTTCTTAGTAGAATTTGCATGAGTACATGTAAATAAAAAAAAAATATATAGTTTTTTTTAATAAATGTATGAATGCCTTTGTATTTGTAGAATAAAATACAAGGAGATGCTCATTGAAATTTTAAATTTACATAAAACATAATACATATCTGTATAAGACTGTGTATTCATATAGACTTACTTTATCAGCAATATTTTCGAGGAAGCAATGTCGGTTACCGAATCCTTCGGCTGCCAGGCACACACGTTCCCCTGTTGCAGTACACGAAAGACAAACCATATCTTCCTACAAACAAAATGTATGTAAGTATATTATTATCATTATTTAAATTACACTAGCAAAGTAAACCATTAAATCATACACCATATTTGTTTATAGCTGAGCGTGGAATCTCAAATCTCAAGTTTGGGATTGTATACTAATTCCTATTACTATTATACACATATACATACACAGTGGCGTTTGAATTATTACATAACAACTTGAAAACCCGGAAAACCGTAAAATTTCCTTGAAAATCCCCTGTTCTGAAAACCCGCATTCAAATATTCTTTCTCTTTATTTCCGTTTATATACGCATGTTATCATTGTTTCTCTCTCTCTCTCTCTCTCTCGCACTCGCTCTCCATAGTTTTCGTCTACAAGTCCGGTCATGTTTATATCATACAATTACAGTGGCCATATTGTAATTATATAGATACTCATTCCTAGTATACAAGTATTACAAGTAAATATATGCAAAAGGAAAACCTACAAACCAAACTATGTACGGATACATGTACCATATTTAATTTTTACAGTAATGAGAAATGTGTGTGGATCCTGGAAATCCTCATCGTATACATATGTACGCTATGTATATTGCACACCCATTTCATTAGATTGACTTTGGGGCTTTATTCTTCGCTTTTTCTATTCATCGTAATACGTTTGAGAAGGATTCTTATAGCAATATATATATATAGAGCAATGGAAAAGTGTATAGGTACATTTAGAAGAGGAATAGAGTAGAATGTAAATGATCCTTATTACAATAAAATAAACATATTCATAATCATAATCATAATCATAATAGAACGTGAGAGGTTTGACTACACTGCACTTAAGGTTATGCAATACCTTAACAGATATACAAGGAATGTAAAGACTAAATTTAATAGAGTTGGAGGTCACTTGCATTTAAATTGACGTAACCTATATAGTTGATTCACATAGGAAATAAACTATCCATATATATATTTTTTCATATTAATAGTGCATAGATTCATTCCATTCCATTCCAAAGCATAGACAATAGACATGTACAATCTGGAGATATTTGTCAATGGCCGGGATTTTCTCTCGCATTCTCTCTTTCTCTCTCACTTGGAAATCTATAAAGAATGAAGAACAAAGAAACTATATACCTATACGGAAACTATACGTAAACTGTCGTGAATGGAAAGTTTTAAGAGTCTCTTGACTTGTACCACACACATACATACAGAGTTTAAGTTGGAACTGCAGAGAGTTTCTGTACGGTTCATCATATATGATGCAAGAGATTTTTGGATGTGGGACATTGCAAAAGGAAAGTCTCGTCATGGAAAAAGTTCTGAGGATCAGGGTGTATTTTTATTTTTACACTTATAGACAGCGTATATCAGTGAAATAGTAGTCAAGTAGAGAGTAGAGAGAGAGAGAGAGAGAGAGGGAGAGAGAGAGAGCCAGTACTTCACTATGAACTGTGATTGCCTTCATCCTCGACATCCGAAATTCTTTTCTGGCTCTGTATTTCTATACTCCACATGTATATATCTGTTTGTCTGTGTGCATTTGCGGCTGTTTATGCTATATATTATATAATGTGCAAAAACCCGTGTGGAGCTTAGCTTTATTTTTATTTTAGTTCTCGTTTCAAATCTCTAACGACAACATATAAGTTAAGTCATATTCACATTTGGAAACTCTCAACAACAACTTGAAATTGTTTTCTTCCTCCTTTATACTTCTCTCTCTCTCTCTTTCTCCATCTCACAGTTCTCACATGCACAGGCAAGAAGAAGAGCAAAAGGCATACAAAGAACAGAGGAGAGAGCGAGGAGTGATCCATACTATACTAATTTAAATTCCTTTTCGCATTGTCATAATAGGTATGTACACATACGATAGGTATATAGGACGGATAAAACCAGTCTGTGCGTACACAATTACGAGACGACTAACAGCTCCTGTAGAGACATTTAGTTAAAGGCTCAAATTGTCCAGTATTAACACTGTCAATAGTTAATGCGTAATCGTGATAATGGTAAAGGTAGAAAAGAATGCGAAATAGCATAGCAATTCTCTCTTTTTATTTTTCTCCTTCTTGTAAACTACACATCAAACAAAAGTATTATACATGTATAGAACACAGACATTTTCCCTCCATGTGCGTGTCCCAGTCATTAAAGTTACATACGCGCAAAGACCAGGCGAAGGAGCAAGAAAAAATATACAAACACAAAATATGTAGGTATATGTGAGTGTACACATATATATATATATATATAATATATATTTACTCGGAATAAAAAATAAACTGTGCTACATTCCGCTCCAGTATATCTCCAGTCAACTATTTATTTATTGACACTAAAGTTAGTTGACTGTCATAATGGGAAAATAAATAAATGAGTAATTTTTGAACACGTTCAGCCAAAGTAAACACACACAAGAACCAAAGAAACAGATAAAGAGAAAGAAAAAGAGAAAGAGAAAGAGAGAGAAAGGAATATATGAAATGGGAAATGAACCGTGTCAGGGAATTTTTCTATATATGTATATATTCTGTACATGTGGCTAACCGGAACCAGTTTATAGTCATTTTAAAAATTCAATAAATACGCAATACACATACGCAATGTCCGTTGTGAGTTCAAGTGAGCCATATAGATAGTATAAAATGTGGCTGGTTGGGAAATGCACTGTGTGGTAAACGTGGGTATTTGGGTATGTGTAAGTTATACGGCCTTACATATGTATTTCATGTCGCTTTTAGAAACTGTAGTATACAAAATGGTTTTTCTCGTAGAGAGCATTAAAATGTAATCAATAAAAATTTATGAAACTAGAACAGATGCATTACAATTAACATTTAATTTAATGTAATTTAATTATTTCAATCATGACAACGAGAACAGTATGAGGAGGGCGAACAAAAGTATATAGCCAGTAGTATATAAGTAGACATTTGAATGGGGTTTTCCAGGTTTCAGATGAGGAGTTGGAATTTGCGGGTTCAGCTGTGGCACATGTATATAAACGCGCATAGATCTTAAATAGGTACAACTGTTGAGATTTGTAAAAATATGTTTATCATTTTACCGTGCGAAGAAAGGAGACATCATCTTGCTCCGAGCTTCCTTCACTGTCTGCCATTTCGTTTCGTTTGTTTTAAAATATTTTGTTAAATTTCAAAAGATATATAGATTTTTTTCCTTAAATATTATTACACTTTTTATTATTTCCACTTAATTATCAATCTGATAATTAATTTAGCTCTTGTAATATGTAATATTTGTAATCACAATACAGATTTTTTTCTGAAGCTTATATAATAAATTTTATTTGACATGCGCAAAAATATTTTTAGAAGAATAATACAAATGCCAACACAATTATAATTTCTTCTCGTTGAGCATTCTTCTTCTTCACGCGGTTCACTGTTCACATTTAATTACCGGGATTATGTAACTTGTTCCATTCCGTGCTTATCCAAACAATTGTGTATTGAAACACTGATTTAACAACTTTTTCACCTTTTAAACTCTCACTGTATATGTGTGTAATTATATAGGATTCCAACTTCTTATACATATATAAATGTCTCTACGTCATCACTTGTACATGTTGTGTATAGGCATATGTATTTATTTTCTTGTTAGTATATTCTTCGATCGTCGTGGTAATCCGTTTTGACTTTATTTCGTGATGGAAATTTGAAAGGAAAATTCCTCCTTTCTATATTTCATTAAATTTCATTAAAAAATTTAGACTTTTGCCTATGTATAAAGCTCCAAATATTTTGTTGTTGTTCACCGGGAAGAACACACCACAATATATATAGAGAAAGGGAAAACCCTCGAGATCCAAATTTCACTTTCACGGTACTTTGTTATTCGTATGCACACTTGCTTGTACTACAACCTCTTGTACAATTACTGCTGAATAACAACTTGGAAGACACCGCAGAGAGGAGAGAAGCGGGCAGCGGTCTTCACACTGCCGCAACATATTAACAACTAACTGAAAAGATTGGATTTCTGTAGCTTTTCGGGCTTTGAAACTCTCGGGCTTTTCGTATTTCGTGAATCCTGTGGTGAGAACAAGGAGAGAAGGAAATTCTCAAAAGTTTCTCGTTGTGTGTCGGATTTTTCTCCCCGCGCCGGTCCACCTATCCGCCAATTTCATGTGGGGTGCTATTTCGAGGACCAAGAAAGAGTACCAGGACACACATACACTTTCTCTCTCTCTCTCTCTCTCTCTCTCTCTCTCTCTCTCTCATACTGCTTACTTTTCCAAACGGTCCTCACGTCTTGTTCTTATTTCTCGAACTTCTTCTTCATCATCATCGTCTACTTCTAATTCATCGGTCCCGACGAACAACATCTTATAGATATCCAACACCCAACAAACCTTTAAATCTACTTGTGACTTGCGATTAGTTACTGTACTTACATAAATACGTATATTTGAATACATATTGTACACGCTCAAAATGTTTTCCCTCACTAACTTACTTGCAGGTATGTATACGGAAAAGAAGAAGTTTATATACCAAGTCTAAAGATAAGCTCAATAGTATTCTTAACCTTAAGAGTAAAAAAGCTTACTCTGAGTTCATGTCTTGTTTTTCTTCTTCTTTTCTTCTTAGTTTTCTTACTTTCAACGTTTACGTATGTATTATAACATTATGCAATTCCCACATGAAATCTCCCCTTACAGTCTACGTCACACAAAACTTAAAAATATATACATACACCTATACACACAGTACTACAGAAAGGACGTAGAGAAAGAGAGAGAGAGTCGAATGAGACAAACTTGAATAATATTTGAAGAGAGGGATATGAGAGAGGAGAGGAACAGACGAAAAGAGTTCACAGTACTCTTCCGTTAAAAAATATAGTTTTGCAGATTCTCAAAGTCTCTCTGTCTACATCTTTTCGGGGTTGTCGAATATATAGAGGACAAAGAATAAGAAGGATACTAGTGGGTAAATTCTTTTACGTTTTAAATTGGAGGACACCATGGTCTATACTCTATACGTTTCAACGTTAATGTATCTATATCTGTACACATGCACACCTACAACAATTCTTTTCTTTCACACCATGATATTATTATCATCATGGTACATTTTTTCTAGCCCTCCATTCTACATGACTATGTATGTAGTACAGTACTATAGTATATATATGTACTATTCTCACTGTATCTATGCATCTGTAATGTAGATTCACTACGTTTTTAAGAAATTCATAGCACATTTGACTTTGGCACTTGCTACAGGATACATTATTTTACTTTTACAAGGAGACTAGAAATGAAATTATATTCATTTTAGAGCATAGTCGGGGAAATGAGGTGAAATGTTCTGCAACTACAAGGTGATTTTTTGACGTGACGATTCTTCAAATGTTTCTTACATTCCATTTAGCAAATGACGTTTCATACCATGACAAGATCAACTTGACACATTTCTGATGACTCATGAATTATGATTACGTATATGTACATAATATGAATGATATGCCAGCACAGATTAAAAAAGCAATACACGCCATGTCAAAAAATAATCATGATAACTCGTAGTTTTGGACGTTGATTTTAGATATATAGATTGCAAAATACATATTGTTGAATGAATACAGTATGAAATTCTTTATTGTGCTTTGTTCTCCAATTTGACAAGACGTACCAAATTCAAAATTACTAATTCAGTTCAATCAATCAATCATGATAATATATAATAATAATAGTAATAATAATAATTAATCAAGTTCGTTCACTGTGTATTATGTATTATTATTATGTATATGTAATAGGAAGTATATTATTATAATATAATTATAATGTTTTTGCATAAATGCTTAAATGTAATGTAACTTAAATTGAGTCGAACAGACTGAGTTCTCAGTTGCGGTCTGTTGCTCTTAATTTCTCTTCAACAGCGTCCATCGCTGCTTCAGAAGCGTCCGTCGCCTATAAAACAATAAACAAATGACAAAATTATTATTTGTCAAGTATTACAAAACAATACTTCTTGCTCACACAATGATGTTTAATGACTCACTGAGGAACATTTCGTTTTTGTCATTCAATCAACTCACCTGTATGTATTTCTGTACACCAACCAGCGACTTTTTCAACGCATCAAAACTGGAGGAGTACAACATCTTCTTTTTAACCTTGGCAGTATCGGGACACCACAGCATAAGGAACAACTTTTGCTTCTTTGACGCCTGAAATAGTATTAAAATATGAATGATTATGATAATGACAGTAATAATGAAACAAATAAATAAACAGCCGACATACATTTATTATTATATACTATACAAAGTATTTACTACGTGAACAAAAAAAAACAAATGATAAAATACTATATTTTCTTTTTCTCTTTTATACAGTATATTACTGAAAGATTGGATTGACATAACGCAAGTGGTGCAATAAAAAGGACGAGACTGCTTTTACAAGACGGGCAATATGTTGATCTCGAGATCAATGAAGTATAATGGCACTATGCAAATATTCTACACATTGTGTAGTACACATTAGACTTGTTTATTAGAGTCTCCCTAATCTTCATAGACATAAATCCTAAAACAGGTTTCATCCGTTTATATATACTGTTACACGTTTTCTGGGACTCTCTCTCACTATTCTTGCAAAAGTGGATAAATGCAAGAGAAGAACATAATATACACACTAGAGTAGTAAAGAGAGTAGGAAAAATAAAAACTACCTCGCGACATACTACCTAAATCATCATTGCCTTATACATACACGTTTTTAGACTAGTACAAGTAAACGTGTAGAGTACATATAAATACCTAGTTATTTAAATACACAAAATTGTTTGCAAACATTACCAACCAAATTCCAATCCATATAGACTTTTTTATACCTACTACATACAGAGTACGTAGACAAACTACTCGTAGTAGAAAAGTAGCAAATATATTTCATTTCCCTTGCAAAAGATGTCTAAGTAATGATAAGTTTGAATTAAAAAGTACAATGACTTTTAAAACAACTCTCTCAAAATAACGAAAACTTAAAATAAAACCTTATCAAAGTTTTTTCATAAATAGATACGAAAGAAAGACAGATTTTCATGAATGATAATAGGTTATTGATAGAATTGAATTGATTTTTTTATTACCTCAGACGTTCCTTGACATTGATGGGTATATTCAAAGTCGAATAGACCATACCGACATTCTCCACTACCACCTTTCTGGAGGTCTTCCAGGAAAGAATCGTACGCCGCATCACGGGCACCTGTTACACACGAAACAAAAACAACAATAACAATAATATTAGTTAATATATCAAAGGGAGAGAGACAGAGAGAGAGGAAAAAAAAGAGATATTCAATCATGCAAACTATGTATGTTATACATTAGACATTACACATGCAAAGTCATTTTATGACTGTAGTATAATATAATAAATTGTATCCTTCATTTCTACATTCACCTACAATCATAATGATAATAACATAATGTGGGTATAAGTTTAACAAGCAAATAAAAATCAAAGGAAAACTATAGAGCATGACAAACAAAATATTCATGCACAATATAAAACTGAGATTAGTACTTGTATATAGAAAGTTGAACTTTTAGTACTATGTATGTGTATTCCATTCAATTGGTGTGCATATATAATAACCTCTAATAACTAATTATATTATGACAAATATAAAATTACATTTATTATTATGTATTAATAATAATAAATATAAGTGAATAAATAAATAACGGTACTCACCTACTACCTCCACGTCAATTTGCTTCTCATCCTTAATAAAGAAGACTACATAACGGTGTTTTTTGTCTTTCTTGATCTCTTCGTAGGTAGTTTTGCATATGTCCGAGACGGTGACGCCAGAAGCCTAAATTAATCATGAATTATTTTAAATATATGATAAATATCAACTAGTATTACAGTATTAATCATCATCATCATCATCAATTCTCCTACTCTCAGTCCACTGTCTCTCTCTCTCATCTTGTACGTCATCATTAAAATTGTATTAGTCAAAAGTTTTTTCTGCCCATATATACATAAATAAATATAACATGATGATATTTAATTGTGAGTTAACAAGTTGAACAGTAATTGTGACCGTCTACATAATAATCTATATAATAAAACTCTGGACCACCTGAAGAACTTTCAACAACTCTGTGAGTCATCATCTCTCTCTCTCTATACCAAGTCATTGGCATTTACACACAGTCTAAAAAAAAAGTATGTACATTCAATTCTAAAAAAGTGAGTGTTAAAATAATCGTACTTAATCGCAAAGTATTTAACATTGACCACTACGAATGACGGACTCTTATCTCTATTTTTCACACTTGTTTTTTTTCCTCATATGTCATGCCTAAACGACATTCCAATTTTTCCCATTTCTGACAGACAGAAAGAGAGAGAGAGAATAATAATATAATATGGAATATATACAAATTATATACAATGTGATATTTAAAATGAATCATACACACATATACACACTCACTCGACAAAATATGACTAAAACTCTCTAACTCGATCTACTCTTCTTCCTATACATGTACATATGTATCCTACCGTCAGCGCCATTGCTACTCCGACAAACTCACTCAAAATCCACAACAACTTGAAAGATTTTTATAAATTAGCCCAGTCACAATTAAATTTATTAATTTGACAATGTCTACTATAAAGTAACAATTGATTGACTTACCATTTTTAATTAAAAATAATTGTATTTCCTCCAAGAGTTCGGCTTAATATTAATAGATGTTTTTAACAACACACACACAACACACCCCAAGTCGCGTTCAACTCTCACACAGACCAAATAAAAAATAGAGTGTATAGGGAAATCACAATGCTTTTTGAGCTCACAGGATATACCATTAGGAAGATCGTCGGGGGTTGTAGCCCCCCGAACAAACACCCACTTACCAAAGTGGGTGGCAATTCCAAAAATAGTCAAGTTTGACGATTTTTTGTAAACTTTATATTTTTTTATATTTTTTTTCAGGTCAAAGGTCTCTCATTTGTGTGTACATGTTTTTTGTTTTTGTTTGAAAAAAATTTAATTTATTGTCACTTTTTCGTTTGTTTTTTTATTATTGACAACTTCATATTTATAGTTTGTATTAAAAAAAAAGGATTTTCCATTTTACATATATAACAACAATGAGTAAAAGTAAATGTGTAAATCTTCGTGTGTAGGTTTATCAAAGGATTTGTTGAGTACTTGTGTGTAATGCTTATTTAATGATACTATTATATATAATAAGTATGATTCATTGATGTGCACTTTACTTATACTTATAAATAAATACATTCATACATATTTTCATACATGTTTCTTATCTTATTTAAAGTAATACACTTAAATGCACATTTTCTTTTTCTTCCCTTCCTGCTCAATATATACTAAGTAGGTATAAATTGGATTTCTTATCGTTATACATTTAGTCACATGGAGAAGACAGTCTGTCTGACAGACAATTAAATGTGTAATGTGTAGTATATGCGCAACTTGTAAATATATAGCATATCAAAACATGGTTACAATTTACAAATATATATACACGCATTTTGTTCTTCCATTCGCAGATAGAAAAAAAGCATCTCTTTTTTTAAATTCATATTCCATAGTATTGAATTTGATCACATAAATATATATATATTATACATACTTAATACACTATAAAATAAGCACTATAATGCACATCAGTAAGTTTATCATTATAAATATATCTGTATATTCACTTCAAAACTCTCCACACTCACTCCTTTCATATCATATGAATCATATGTAGAACTAGTCTAAACGCTAAAATAAAAACGTAATCGTTGTGAACAAAAAAGCTACATCTTTAGTAGTTTGGTTAGATGATCACTATATTATTGTTATTTCCTATTATTATTCCAATACCTCTTAGTCATACATTTTGACTAAAGTCATACCTTTTGAGTAAAGTTCATAATATATAGTGATTACTTCATACAAATACTTTACAAGTACTTTAATATTATAGAAAAACAAAGACAAGACAAGTAAAGTATAGCAGTTCTATGGTACGTACTATAAAAATCATTTGATTGCTTCCTTTTCATTCAAATATATAAAAGTGTACGCTTTTAGAGTTATTTCTGAATACTACATTTTTAACTCTCTGTTTTTCAAATTCTGGTATAAATGTGTTTGTGTGTATATAATAAAAAGAAAATGAAGCTACACGGAAATAAATATTAAAAAAATCGAAAAATGATAGTATTTTACACATCAGGAAAAAACATTACATTTATGCTGACTGTATGTAATGTCTAATAGACAACGTCTATAGTCTAAGTATAAAAAAAATAAATATATATATAGTTAAATAAGACCTCGTTTCCTTTTATAATCTTCCAAATTAAGTGATCTTCTAGGGGCAGGTTCTGATATAGGAGTATTAGTCGGACGAGCAACGATAGGTAGATTGACTATATACAGTTGAAAGACGGATAAAAAAATTAATAAACAATAAAATTGAAACTTGGCATTTTATTTTTACATTATTATTATTAATTACTATCATGATAAAACTTACGAGGCGTTTTAGCATCCAAGTCCAGCTTGATTTCAAAATCATGGGCTGAAAATAAATCCCCTGTACTTAGGATCTGTGATCTAAGTGGTATCTGACTATTTGGGGAATCGCCATATTTAGAATCCTCGGGACTCGCAAGTCCATCCAAATCATCAAGTCCTAAATCCAACTAAACGACGAGAAATTATTTTAAAATGCATACTATTACATACATACGTACATACACATGTCTCTTCATTGGATCTCAATTTCTAAATAATGTACGAGACTATACTTAATTTAGCTTATTTGACTTACCGGTAAATCAACAAGCACTGAAGGTATGGCTGTGACATCTAATAATGATTTGTCTTCATCATTTGTTATAGCTTCTATTTTTGCAGGGGCTTTAAAATTAGGACTATTTCCAATCATTTCTAGGAAATTTGCGTTATTACTTTTTACAGAGGGTCTACTGGGTTTCGTGTTCCGTCTTGTAAATGGATCTTGAACTTTTCTACCTCTATTAGCTTTGTGCTCTTCCTATATAATAAAACAAACGCAAAAACATTTATGATTAAGAAAATAATTTCCAAAACCATGCATGAACGCCATGAACATATATGATACACAAATGTACTATACAAACTTGTACTACTATAAACTTACCAGAATTGCTTTTTCTGCCTCTTCCACATTTTTCTTTCGATTTCTTTCATTAATATAACTTATACTTGATATACTGGAAGTTCTAAGTTTATCTAATTCTTTTGCCCTTTCATCTAAATCGGCAATTTCATGGAGCAATTCTTCAGCTTTTTTATCTTCACCACTACAATAAAAAACAAAACAAAGAAAAGATTATGTCAATAAAAGCTCACACTTTGTTGTACTTACTATGTACCAAAAAATAGACACAGAAAGGTTCTATAAAACCGATAAATATTATTATTACTTCAATATGGCCATATCTCGTTCTTTCATGAGACAAGTTTTCTTGGCAGCAAAATTAACTGGGGCTTGTTTAAATTTCTGTTTTTCGTGAACAATCTATAGAAATTCAAAATAGAAAAAAAATTACCAACGTTAAAAAATCTTGTATTCTTACAAGTATATATATGAATTACTTCAAGAGCTATGCAACTTTGATTAACCAATTATACTTACATGCTCTATGTCTTCTTCTTTAAATTGATAATTATTTGCGTCCCGAACTTCCTTTTCCTTTTTCTGAACTTCTTCAATTGTAGGAATAATAACTCCACGAGTTTTACAAGTTTCAACCCACCGGTTAAACTCATCCTCAGTAAAGTCTGAATTACTCACAAATTCTAATCGAAAAACTCTTTCATCCATCCCATGACGAAGACGAATTCCTTTATTTGTTCTTGTTACACCGAGTTGATAGATTTTGGCTGTTTCTACTACTTCCAAAATTTCTGCTATCTACATAGAAATATATTACAAACAAACGCACAAATTAAGGAATTGTTCCATTAAATATAAATATATAGGTGCATTTAAATTGTATCATATTATAATATCACAGCTTACTCTGTAAATGGATTTATCGGGTGTTTTTGAATTAGTACCAATCCCAATACGCACAAAACACCCTTTGATGACTTTAGCAAAGAATGGTAAATGAACCCACCTAAATAATCATCAAAAAAATCAATAACTCATAAAATATATATTACATCTATTCCATACAAATTCAAGTAATAAATGACAATCATTTTAATTTTTAATTATGTAGTGAGTGTACATACTTTTCAAGTTTCATACGAGAAACACGGATTTTATTGAGATCCACAACTTTACTAACATGTTCTGGTCTTTTACGTCTGTCGTCTTCAGAATCAGAACCACTTTTAGATTCACTTGAGCTTTTCTTTCTTCGACTATTTTTATTTCCACTACTACCATCTCGATCCGAATCGGAATCACTAGCTGAATCATCAGAGTAAATATCCGATGCTTTAAGTTTCTTTTTATTTTTTTCATAGCCCGCTGTAGTTGATGAAGTTTCATCCCTATCTTTCGAGTCTCTCCTGTCCAAGTCATCATCACCTCCATTTTCAACCCGTTTTTTCTCTTCTACTCGTAATTTTTCTTTTTCTGCTAATCGTGCTTGCCGATCCTCTCGACGAGCTTTCAGAGCATCCATGGCTTTAGATTTCTTATCCTCTTTACCCTCAACAGTTTTTTTACGTTCTTTACTCCTCTCTTTAGCATCCGACTTGACAAAGTCATTAGAAGGTGAAGACTGGTCAGGAGACAAATTCCCCGAGAGCTCGCCTGCTCTCTTTTGTCTTTTCAATTCCTTCTTTTTAGCTTGCTTTAATTTCTTTTCAATTTCAAATCTAGTTTTTAACTTTTCACGTTCCTCCATACGAGTGAAAATCTCTTGTTCTCTTTCCCTCTCGGTCATGAGAGACATTCTCTTTTGATCTTCCTCATCTCCCATGAGTTGCTCATCATAGCCATCATTAAATTCGTCAGACGAAGCATCGGAACCTTCTGAAGAGGACACTTCTCCTTCTTCTAAATCCGAAGCAGTCATGATGACTTTTTTATTATTAGTCACTGGTGGTTCCAATGTAGTAGCAGCAGTTACTACAGATGAACTGGCTTCTTCATCATCATCATCATCGTCATGAGCTGAATCTGAATCCGATTTAGAGGTACTCACTGGTTTCTTTACTGCTTTCTTTGTGAATTTTTTCTTGGATGCTCCCCAATCCGAACCCGAGTCTGATGAGTTGGAATTTGTGTCCGACCCTTGTTTTATTTTCTTTGATACAGGTACTTGACTTTTCTTTTTTGATAAGGATAACATCTCCTATATACACATAAAATCATAAACAATACCAATTAAGTAAAGTATCAAATTATAACACTTTACATCAACTTTACATCATTAATTGAATATTTGCATGTATATGTAATATGTACATGCTCAAAAATAAAAGAGAAGCCGGATTTGTTAAAGCAATGACCTAATAATTTAATATTGACAGCGTCTAATTTAAGTACAACCTAAAAAAACGAGGTCAACCAATCAATTCTTAATTTTCATAATCCAAAAAAGGTATGAAATTTCTGACGATCAATCGTCATCTGGTTTACATCTGGTTTACATATGGTTTTACATAGATTTTTTGATTTTTTTTTGCAATTGCCGACATTTTTTCTCATTCATTTTTTCCTCACCAAATGTGAAATGCTATTCATAATTTTAATCAAGAGATCTCATACAAACAAAACCAGCAATGCTTCATTAATATGGTACTTTGTATTCAACTTTCATATTTTTTGCAAATACTTTAATAAAAACAAAAAACAGGGTGAGAATTCATCAAAAAATACAAAATGAGGCGCATATCAAGAAGGACAAGAAAGTAAAATGTAACAAAAAGAATAATTTGATTCTATTATTATTTTGTTACCTTTTCGAGGTCACTTCCGGAACCGGAACCATTAGAGTCACTGTCAGAATCAAGTAAAACTTGACTCTTTCTTTTACCCTGTCGGTTCGACATTTTATTATTTTAATTACAATAACTCTTTAATAAACTATAATTTGTTAATTATTTTGAGGAGAGAAGATTGAATTGTTACAAGACCCCAACACACGAGAAAGAAACCATCAGGCAAAAATAACCGTACGGTTTTCAATGCTTTTTTTATAGACAAGAATTTCTATTTGAACACAGAGAGAAAGGTTAAATTAAGAAAACTTAATTAAATATTGCGTGAAAAGTCGATAGTAAAGGTGTCTATATTATTGATTGTTGTTTCAGATTATCAAAAGGTCAGTGAGTATAATTTAGTTGATATTTAAAGTAATGCATTTAAATTATTCTAATTGTATGTAATGAAATTGAATCATTTAATTTTAGGCTATGATTTCGTCCACATATTTTCCTGTCTATTTAATTTGACTAATCAGGCAGTCTGACTCAGACAATGCATGTCACAATGTTGTGTGCGTATTTAAATTCCATTTTACATATTTGAAAGCATGTCATGTTGAAATGAAAGGAGAATCATATTAAAACTGTCTTAAACTTTCTTGCATGTTTTCAACAGGCTTTCTCCTTTGGAATTTGGGAGACGGTGGTTGTCTGTAGTCTGTTGGACATATTGTGGACACGGGATTTAATAATTCCATATATATTTTCCA
The DNA here is from genome assembly GCA_034699125.1 of Gisinianus flammeolus. Taxonomy (NCBI): domain Eukaryota; kingdom Metazoa; phylum Arthropoda; class Collembola; order Symphypleona; family Katiannidae; genus Gisinianus; species Gisinianus flammeolus. The sequence continues at coordinate 58,992 of JAIUND010000299.1, forward strand.
TCAATTAGAACAAAAAAGGAAACACGTATACAGTGTACACGTTTTACTTGCTCGAGAATTCTCAAAACATCACAACATCAACATCATGACATCAGTCAATTATATTAAAGACGACGAGGGTTCCACGTTCATTCCATCATCGCAACGTCCTGATGGCTCTTGGCGTCGGCCTATTCGTGTCAGGGACGGATATGTTCCACAAGAAGAACAACCACTTTATGTGAGTAAAGGGAAACAAGATAAAGCTCCATCACCGTATCCAGTGGGTCTCTCACCATCTGATATTTCTACCTACACAGCACCTTCAAGAAATCAGCGAGACTCCTCATCAAAAGGAGGTTCACTCTATTTTGATGTGGGGCTCTACACCCCAGCACCAATTGCCACACCGATACCAGGTTTGAATTTTGTTGAAACAGCGGACACGGATAAAGATAAAACAAGCTCAAAAAGTCGATCGAAAAAATCTAAAAGTAAAAATAAACCAACTGAGCCTTTGGAAGAATCTACTATAATTAATACATTTACTACTACTGGATCGAGGAAGAAATCAAATATTAGTCAAGATAATTCTCAAGCTAGTTCTGGTGCGGTAGGAGGGACGACAGACCCTGTGAAACGACTACGTAATTTACGCAAAAGACTAAAGGATATTGAAACATTGGAAAAGAAGATAGACTGTGGCGAACTGAAGAACCCGGAAAAGGAGCAATTAGAGAAAATTCAAAGAAAGGATGATGTTCTGGATGAAATTGATGATTTGGAAAGTCTTGTTGATAGACTCAATTTATCTTAAAACCAAAATAATTATCTACAGTCAGCATGCGTTTAGTATAGTGTTTTTTCTGTGTTAAATACTATAATTTTTAAAATGAATTTTTTTAATCATTTTATTTCCGTGTAGCTTCAATATCTTTTTTTTGTTAACCAGAATTTGAGAAACTGATTGAGTTTGACATAATTTGAATAGAGAGTGAATTTATAATAGCAAACAATTTCTACTATTAGTGCATATTTTTGGAATATTCGCAAAAATGTTGACAACAACTCTCAAATCCTGCAACGTTTTTCATATTATTATTGATTTGGATGACAGTAGTCAAGAATTCGAATGAAACAGGAATGAAGCCAATGATTTTATACAAATTGTAGACCTGCAACTTATTTTCTTAACTTTGTTTTTTTTCTATACATAGGTACACAGTACATACTTATAAAGAATTTGTCTAGAGTTGCTCAGTTACTGATTCACTGATCACTGATCAGTGACTACTATCTCTACTCAAATGGCTGTCAAGATGTATGACTACGAGCTATTTGCATAATAGGAAATAGCAATAATGTAGTGATCATCTATTAAACAAAATACTAAAAATGCAAATTTTTTTCAATGTTTTTGTTTTTATTTATTATTTTATTTAGACTAGGGAGTTAATTTTTAAATGTTTTCAAGTGAATAAAATTACTGATGTGCCGTATAGTGCTTATTTGGTAATGTATTCATGTGATCAAATTTGATATAAAAAATACATTTTTTCTATCTGTGAATGAAAATATCTATGTATATTTGTAAACATAATGTTTCAGGCTGTATTTGTGTGTAACAATAAGAAAATGTATCCATATTTAAAGGATATTTAATTGTCAGTCAAACATACTATTGAGCAGGCAAAATAAGAAAAAGAAAATGTGCATTTAATTGTATAACTGTAAATAAGATAAGAAATATATATATTATATATATATTTAAATTATATAATATGACAAGTATGAAAGTATTTAAGTAAATAAAATGTACATTAATGAATCATACTTATTATTTAATAGTATCATTAAATAAGCATTACAAATACAAGTAAAGTACTCGACAAAAAATTATTTGATATACACGAAGATTTATACATGTACATTACTCATACTCATTGTTATATCATATAAATCGCACATATAAAAAGCACAATTATTCATATAAATATATAACGAATAATAATATTAGACGAACGATTGAATCATAACAATATTAGATTTTAAAAACTCTGCCGTTTATACTCACGCCATCATCATAGTAATTATTACGTTTATAATATATATTATAATAATTATATATTATATAATTATATATATTATAATAATATATATTGTATACATACATATAAATATATATATATGTATACAAAATTTTGTTTGTAAAATTTAGAGAAATGTCTACATACATGACTCTAATATGTAATAAATAAAGTTTTTCCGTTTTTTTTATAGTGTGAATGAATTTGAATAGAAAAAGAAAACAAAACGAAAAACACACGATACACAAGGGAGGATTATGTAGGAAATTGAAAAGAATGATATACTGGATTTGAAAAAATGGAATGAAGAATTAAAATTGCATTCATTAAAATTAAATTATTGCTAAGCATTCTATATATATGTATTCAACCGGCTCGAACACCTAATTTTTCGAGAACACGAACGCCTTTTTCTTGGTACTCTTCCCGTGACATCCAAAAATCATCCTTATCCCTCATTACGGAAGCCAGGACAGCTCCACCAATGAATACCATGTCTTTTCTTCTAGGTGGATCTTCAATTTTTATCTTAAATTTCTGTAAAAGAACATACATATATTATATTATAATGATTATATAATATCGTAAGTTGTTGTTGTTTTTCAGTACGACATGGTTGCATAAGTAACAATAAATGTATATTAAATATAGCATATTTAATAATTAAATTTTAATTACATACCGATAATTTGTCTGTATCCCCTTTGAGCACTCGTTCTAAATACAATTGTTTGATTTCTCTCTCAAGTCTACTCGGAAGCCCTGGGTACATTGTTGAACCGCCAGATAATACAATATGCTTGTACATATCAGGTCGAATGTCAATGTCTGCTTGTTGTATTGTGCTGAACACCAATTCGGCAATACCTTGCCCTTCAACGTTAATTAAGTGTGGTTGAAATAATGCTTGAGGGGACACAAAAGAACAACACAATTCATAAGAAATTAGATCGGATTCTATCCACAGTTAAATTGTTGCATGAAAATAATCTTTTCAAGTTTATTACCTTCAGGTGCTTCAAAACGTTCCCCGCCCACTTTGATGACTCGACCGTCGGGTAACTAATGCACATGAATGGAAAGGAATCGATAATAATTATTTGATAAAACTATGAGGAACAAGTATTTTGTGTAGTTATATAAAATTGTAATATAAATTTGTTTTTTATAGACCACTTACCGTATATGTTTCTACTAGAACTGTTGTTTCTAATGCAAGTTTCTGTTCTGTTTCTAAATTATAGCCAATGTAACAAAGTTTCTCTTTCATCATTCTGACAGTCTCAAAATCTGCTGAATGGTTAAAAGCGTATCCTCGCAGTAATAGTAGCTATATATAAATGAAAAAAACAAAACAAAATGAAGTACAAAAATTATCCAGAATGAAATAAAGCTGAACAATCATTGTGAGTATTACAATACAATTCAATTAATTTGAATGCTTTCGAGTTTACCTTGATGAGGTAACGAGTAATATCTCGGCCAGCGATGTCTAAACGCCTGGTTAAATGTGACAGAGCATAGCCATCGTAGACAGGACAAATATGGGTCACCCCGTCCCCAGAATCAACTACAACTCCTGTGAGTAAACCTTGAGCGTAAAGCGTAAGAACAGCCTGAATTGCAATATAGGCTCCAGCAAATTGATATTTTTCAAACATGACCTATACAAGTAAAAACAATCATCGTCATTTAAAAAATTTTAACTCGAGAATATAAATGAAATATCTATCGTTCATTTTTTTCCCCACCTCTATCATTTTTTCTCGATTTTTCGTTGGATTCATTGGGGGTTCTGTCAGCATGACTTTACATTCTTTAGGATCCAAGTCCATTTTGGCAGGTCCAAATGTATAATCCCATAAGTGAAGCATATCCTCCCAATTTCTAAGTGAGTGACAAAATAAAACATTGGATTAATAAAGTACATTTATTGGTAGGGTAGCAAGTACATTTTAACAATGTCATAGAATTCTTCTCACCTGACAATACCATTTTCCATAGGATAGTTAACTTCTAACATCGATCTTAATTTACTTGCGTCATCTCCAATCATTAAATCCTTCAAAGCAGAAACAAAGGATCACATCATCATTTAATATGACCAGCATCATGCTCAAGATTAATTCGGTAGTATTAAGTAAGTACATAGAGGAAATCACCAATTAATTAATAGTATGTAATACATTTACTTAATGCAGCAGGCAGTAAAATCAACAATTCAACCATTCATTAATAATAAATCAAATAATAATAAAGTTAAAACTGTATAGTGGTACACTTGGTACATATATAACAATGTACTTGTGTACACGTGTGTGGAAGTAAGTAATAAATAAATGCAGATAAGTACTTTTCGGCAAAAAATAAACTAAAAATGTCAAGCAACTTTGTTGTACAGTTTTTTCATGCTCAAAATCAGATACACGCTATAGAGTTGTGTATGCATTCACAATTTACACTATTTTAAACGTTTTACCAGTAATTCAACTATCAACTATGTATTAAGTACTAATTAAGTACGTATTACTAAATCATTTAATTTTTAAATGTGAAAGAATACTATACAGTCACAAAAATATTCATTCAAAAAACTTACAGGAATTTCCTCATCCATCTGGCAAAATTATTCAAAATATTGTTAGTAAGTAAATGGGATTATATTTTTTTCAATACAATAATTGTTACAAAGGTAAAATTCTTAGAGGTCTTTACTATTACTCTAATCAAAGTTATTATGTTAAAAGCCATGTTTCTTTTGTCAATTCCATGAATATCCAACGATTATCTATTTGTTTTTTTCGTAATTGATTGTAAACAATTCTCTTCCAAATGTGTAACAGCATTATGTTCCACACACTGCCCAATATAAAATAATCAATCTGTTATTGAAGTACAGGCACCCTTTTTTATTTATAAAAACAAAACCCTGGCATGCTAGTTTGACCTGTTATAAGAAGAGAGAGAGAGAATACTGTGGCTTAAAGAAGTGATTGGGAACTTGACGTACTTTCACAATATAATCCTGTTTTAACCAAAATTAAAACAATCATTTAATCAATAGACATTTATATGTACATATATCAGAATCATCTTAAATAACGCCTACATTAGCAATATATACAGTTAGCAGAATCTTCATTATCCATTTAAACATCTTTTGGGTTTCTATTATTGTACTTTACATTTGAAAATGATCATCAACATACCTTGAACCAAAAAAAAGAGAGATTTCATTATGCATATAATGGATATCATGTCAAAGTACCTTAATTTCGATGTCCCCTATTTTATTCGCAGCTCGTATAATAGGTCGACCCACCATTGACGGGAATATATGCTCAGGAAAATTCGAACCGGCATATCCACATTTGACAAACTATATATAATAAACAAAATAAAAATGTAATGAGCAATTGATAAACATGAACTGTAATTTGCTTGATATACTAATGACATATATTACTATTAATACAATACTGTTCCTGTTAAAAGTAAGAATTATCATGTGTGAGTGTGAATGTCAAAATTAAAATTATGTAGTATATATAGTGTGACATTATCAGTGTGTAATATTGCACGCATGCATTTTCATCAAAAGTGAAAAAGAATGTCATGAAGCGACAAAATTCGTAAACCGCAACATCGTAAAGGAAATGTTAATTAGTCAATGACTAATAACAACTAAGTACACAAAATTGATACGGTATGACACTTTTTATATATATTAACATGGTATAGATTTATATGTTATATATTTAATAAAAAAGACAACTCCTTATATTCAAACACTGTGTATATAGAAGTAAAAAAAAATGAAATTTAAAACATTACAAAACTTTAATTAAGTATTTATACATGTATTAATAATAATGATTGTTTACCCCAGTTCCATTATCACAGACGATGACTTTTCTTCCAGAACTGTCCATGATTTGATGACAATTTTTTCGGGATGAATTGTATAAACCAATGTGGGATGAAGTGCGGATTCGGTGACTATCCCGGTTTTGAATTTTTACTATCAAATACTACAACTATATACGACTATACCACTTTCCGTATATGTATTAAAACTACAAACACCAAATAATAATATCAAAACCAGACAAAACAATATACACACTTTGTAATTGCTTATTTAGAAAAAAGGGCTTTCAAGACTTCACCCTCTTTTCGTGCTCACAAACTATAAAGTGCCGATATATCTATACCAAATTAAAAATTAACACTTCAAAAAACTGCCAACAGAATCTTTTAGCAAATGAATGAATCATTGTATGTACGCGAATGGTCAACATACACACCACTTAAATACATGTAAAAAAGGTTCCCAGTGGCATCTATCAGTTAGAAAATCAAAGAGGCTTTGAAAATGTTCAAAAAAAGGTCTGTCTTTTTTCAAAAGTTTTTCTGTTTGTTTTTCTAATAATAAATGAATGCTATATTATTATGTTTATTTCTAAAAAAAAACATAAAAAATTGAATGAATCCCTTTTGCCACATTTGCCATTTGTCTTTGGATTTCTTATGAAAAACATGAATTTGTATTAAAAATTCTTAGAATTTTGATTCATTGCACCTCACTGTGAGAGTGCCATATTTGATTACATATATATTTCGAAGAGAGACTCACCTGTGAATGTTGTTACCTGTAATCAAGGTACATAATGATATAATGTTGTTGAAAAATGTATGTATCTATATGGCAACCTCTCTCTCCTCGACGGACAAAAAAGGCCAAACCCCTATTATTTATACATATATACAGTATGTACGTACTGTATAATACACGTCGTTTAGTCGTAAAGTTTCCAATAGGGGTACACACACATTGAATTTTTTAATCCTATATACACCTGAGGTTTTTGGTTTGTTAGGGCTCAAAGGATAGTAAAAAAAACCTCCCTACTCTCTGCTCGCATATACAGAGAGAGGAAATCTCGATTACACAGCATCATGTTTATTTTACATATGTATAATAATATTTATTATTTTACTACAGAATTTCAGTTGCAAAGTTTCTATCGTGCAAGCAGCCAGTAAGTATAATAAACGCGACTAATCGAAATTCCTCATTGTAAACACATTGTTCTCTCACCATCAATGTGTACGTGTGTGTTTGTTTATTTGTTTATATTTCATATATTTTAAAAACAAGATTGTAATTTGTGTGTGTGTGAATTAAAGTAATTGATACAATATACATATTATATTTCATTGAATCATGTGAGTCGTTTGAAGAATACTATATATAAAGCAAAAAGCAGTTTTTTTCTTCAATAAAATCTTGAGAAAAGGAGAGAGAATGAAGAAAAGGGTCGGGAAGGACGACAGGATGTGATTATATTAATGAAAATGTATTATTGACGAAGGAGAGGAAACGGAGAGAAGAAAAAAAATTTATTATTATTTAATGCACCTGTGTCTCACAAGATATGTACGTGTCTATACATATGTATGTGTAAGAATAGAAAACGAAGAAATTATATATATAAGGAAAGGAGGAATGTGTGCATTAAATAATTGTGTTCAACAATAATAATACAAATGTGGTGCCTATATATATATATATTGTACTGGAATAAGTATACAGCTTCATGTGTATTGAAAGTGCCTAAAATTTAACAAAATATATACGTAAACTGTAAACAAGATCGAAGAAGGACACACGCGGAGACGGAACACTTATTTAATATAATATCAGCATAGCTTTAATTGTGTTGGTGTTGTTAAATTGTGAATAAAAAACGTTTAATGATCTAAAAAAGGGAGAGATATACCGAATTCGGTAGTATGAAAGAGGAAAAACCAAGACGTATTAATTATTGATCAATTTGTTTATTTTCGTGTCACAAATATAAGTTGCATGAAATGGAATAAAGTGAATAAATAAACGCCTTGAGCCAACGAAGCCTTTTATAAAATAACGAGAGAGAAAATCGCGAATCATAGTGTATTTTAATGTGCATTTTAATGTGCATTTTAATGTGATACATTATTATATTCTTAACAATACATAAGTTAAAACTTTCCGTCCACACAAACCAACGTTAAATATATACAAGAGTGTGCCAGATATACAACGAGTAAAATATAGTTACTTTTTCGTCACAATGTGATTACTTGATTACAATAATATAGTTCATAGTGTGTTTATGTTTCTACTTACTACTTGTTTTAGTAATTGCCGTAATTAGTATTTACATTAAAATAAACAAACACTGCTCCATATATATTATATAACTGTACATACGTTAACATGTTTGGGAAAAAGAAGAAAAAAGTCCTTATCGGTCAACCGACAAATTTTGAGCATCGTGTGCATACCGGCTACGATAAGAAAGAGAAAAGTACGATAGCTTAAATGGTTTATGAATTATTTTGTCAATTTACAAAATTATTTGTAATTGATATTTGATATTGTATTTTAATATGTATGTATAATTTTTAGGATTCATTGGACTCCCACCACAGTGGGCATCTGTCGTAGGCAATAATCAAATATTAAAAAGTACCAACCGACCACTGCCCCTTGTAGATCCATCTGAGATAACACATACAGAGATACTTGATCTGAAGGTACTTAAAGATAATTGACAACTGATTATATGTAATGATACAGTTTAGTCCGATTTGTATAATAATTATCACGTTACATTGTTTCCAGACGGTTGTTCGAGGAGAATCTAAATTGAAGATAAATGATAATAACGGACACGGCATTGGTGGTGGTAATAGTAGTAATGGAATCCCGAAAACGTCGAGTGTGGCTAGATCAAATTCTCTCCGCTCTTCAAGTCCTCCAAGACTCAGAAGAGATGTTCGTATGAATTTACCTGCAACTGTACCGGAAGAAGAAACCATCCGGCACTCACACCCGTCCTCTCTTAGATTCTCTCCACATCCGCACAATTATCCTCAACATGTACCCGGGTTCTTTCCTTCTCAGGATCATTTCCATTCCAACCATGTTGCTGAAGTAAGGATCATTTCATTTCAAAAGAATACAATATATACCGAAGGAAATTATATGCATACACGTGTCATAATTAGTCACTGTGGCTATATAGTCTGAAACATTTCTAAATTATATTTTGATTGATTGATTGACTATTTTACAGCAGAATAGACTATTTCCAAATCATTCTTCCTTATTACCTTTACATCAGAGATTAGCTTCTCAATCACCCCATGGACATCTTCATGGTCATACAACCCCGTCTTTATTCAATGGTCCTAATACTAGTGCATCTAATGGAATGCAGGTTAGATATATATTTGATGAAATTATTCAGCAACTTTTTGTATTTGGTCTCATATGTACATAGTATATATATATATATGTACTAATATGTAGTATGTATGTAGTAATATGTACTAGTTGGTGATAGCATCATCATCACAAAAAAAAGTTAGGTCAAATGTCAGCATAACATGGTTTTACATTGTTTTGCATTCTGAAATAGTTATCTGTAGTCTGTTCAAGTAATCATAAAAGATGATCATACTCACAAATGATAAACAACAAAAAATTATGCAGTCTGTCATTTCTTAATAGATTACCATCTGCTTCTGGTTGATTTTTATCTCTGTATGTATTATTTTAGAAAATACTCTGTATTGTCTTGAACATGTTTGTATATATGATTTTGGCCAGTTGTTTGTTCCTAACAAGACAAGCAAAATTGATGTTGTACAATACTTTTGAACACAAAATACACGCACTGTTTATTTATATATACATATATATACTATATAAATAGTCGTGTAGTTTTGTGTTACTATTGTCATTATTACAGAATTGATCAGATTACACTCAGCATTGATAAATTTACAAATATTATTTGTAAGTAAATATTTTTCTTCTAACCTGTTGGGACTTGTGCTCAAATATATATACGCACTAGTGACCAACCTATAATTGTATAGTAACAACATTGTTCTTCTACATTTAAATATAAACTCTCTCGGCACTCATGCCATATTTTTGTTTGTATAAAGATTCAACCACAGAGAGGCACAAGTGCGAATGTACATGCCTTGAATTTTAATGTTCACAGGCGTATCATTTTATAATATCTAGTCTTCTTTTTTTCTCGCTCCCCCTCTCAAGATATCAAATATCGTTTAGTACATGTAAGGTTAGTGTACCGTGTATATGTATTCATAATATGTACTTAGTAGGTTTTATGTAAGTACAATATGTATAGTATATGAATGACTCTTTTTCATCATCAATATTTAATCAGTAGTTTATGTCTAAACAAAACTCAATAATCTAATGAACAAACTGCAAACACATACATTAACGAACACAAACATTTTCCATGATTGCTTTAAACTTCGATTATATGTGTACATACTCTACATACTGTACATATAACTCTATCAATATATTAAATCTACATGTGCTACATGGATGATTTCTTTATTTGTTTTCAGTCATCAGAGCCTTCTCCTATCCAACCGTTGAGTAGCCAAAGTAATATGAGTATTCATAGTTTCCACGGTCCAGGTCAAGGACCAAGAGAAAATCCTACAAATAATTCAACGAATGTGAATAATCGATTCTCTGGTCCGCCAGGAAGTATAGTTCAAAGTTCAGGTCATGGGCAAGGGTACCATCCTCATCAATGGAATGGAACCGCATCAACAGGAGCAACAACGCCTGGAGGAAATATGAATGGCAATTGGAATAGTAATCATGCTAATAATCATAATCTTAATCATCATGGAGTTCATCATGGAATGTCAACTAGTACAAGCTTTCCAGGAGCTATGCAACAACATTTACAACAACAGCAAGCTCAGCAGCAGCAGCAGCAACAACAAAATCATCATCAAAACCGATATCCTCAACCAAGTCCTGCAGCAGCTGCGGCAGCTCACATGTCTATAAGTAGTGCAGGAAGTGCAGGGAGTCAGAGAACAAATGAAAGTGGTGGGACAGGAACAAGTGTCAGTGGACAGCCATCTCCTATTATTCATTCTACATCAAAATTTCCACCTGTTATTACTCCACTACCTCCATTAGTCAAACCTTCTATTCCATTTACACCCATTTTGCCATCTTCATCTTCTACAGATCATAATCAAAATAATAATAATAATACAAAACTTGGACCACCAACAGTGTCAGGAATCCATCATTCTCAATCACAACAACAACAACAACAACAAGCATCTTCATCAGCAACAGCGTCAACAAATCCATCTTCACAATTACACCCGCTTCCTCCAAAACCCAGTCCTCAACCGTCCACACAGTCACAACATTCACAACCTGAACAACATCGACTTACTCATGAACAGTTCCGTGCTGCTTTACAAATGGTCGTCAGCCCAGGAGACCCAAGGGAAAATCTAGATAATTTTATAAAAATTGGTGAAGGCTCAACAGGGATTGTTTGCATTGCTACAGATCGAACAACAAGAAAACAAGTAGCTGTCAAGAAAATGGATTTAAGAAAACAACAAAGACGAGAATTACTTTTTAATGAAGTAGTCATAATGAGAGACTATCATCACCCAAATATTGTGGAAATGTATGATAGTTTCTTGGTAGAGGATGAACTATGGGTGGTCATGGAATTTTTAGGTGACCAAATTTTAAAATAATCATTCTTGCATACATATGGCATACAAACATTACAAACACAGCATTCATAAAACATTTTGTGCTTACTGTTTCTCAAATTCAATATATTTAGAAGGTGGAGCCCTCACCGATATTGTCACACATGCAAGAATGGATGAAGAACAAATTGCAACAGTATGCAAACAGGTACGTTTTGACTTAATCTTCCTTCTCATACGAACGGAATTCAATGTACATGGAGTATGTACCTATACACTCGAGAAACAAACAAGCAAATAATAATATAGATATACCAATTATTACTTTTGTTTGTTATTTTGTAGTGTTTGAAAGCTCTAGCTTATTTACATTCTCAAGGCGTCATCCACAGGGATATTAAAAGTGACTCTATTCTATTGGCTGCTGATGGACGGGTAAGTTTCTTTTGTGAAATATACGCATAGTCTCAAGGAATTAATTAAACATCACATACCCATGTTCAGATAAGATTGCAGATGAGTTTATCTTTTCATTTATATAAAATACAGGTTAAATTATCAGACTTTGGATTTTGTGCACAAGTGTCCCAAGAACTACCAAAGAGAAAATCATTAGTAGGAACGCCCTATTGGATGAGTCCTGAAGTAATATCACGCTTGCCATACGGACCGGAAGTAAGACTTATTTATTTTGTCTGTATATATATATATATGTATGCGTAGCGTACTTTAATGCCATGCTTACAGGTTTTACTTGTACATTTTGAGTACATGTCATCATTATAATTTAATTTGATACATGTATTTTGTTTTTTACAGGTGGATATTTGGTCCATGGGTATAATGGTGATTGAGATGGTATGTGACAACAATTCTTTTCTGTAGTCGACATAATTCATCATCCATTCATGTAATTCACTTTTTTGCAACTCTGACTAATGACAATTTCACTCTTTTTTACAGGTTGATGGAGAACCACCTTTTTTCAATGAACCTCCACTACAGGTTCGTTTTTTGTTCATAATTTCTGACAATGCGTACTACAAATTGAACGTAAAATGAATGGGTATGTTTTTGGTTTTTCTGTTTTTAGGCCATGAGAAGAATTAGGGATATGAGCGCCCCACGTGTAAAGAACACTCACAAGGTATATATACAGCCACATAGCAAATTAAATTAATTCAATATGACTCAACGTGTGGCATTTGTTTTAATTCAACAGTATACATTTAGAGTATAATCCGAATCATGTTGAGTGCATACTCAATACCATGACTTTTGAAATAGAATGTATACTTATAAATAAATAAACTTGACCAAAAGTCACTAATAATTATGAATTTCTTATTCAATCTACAGATTTCTTCCCGTCTGCATAGTTTTCTAGAGAGAATTTTAGTCAGAGACCCCTCACAACGAGCGACTGCGGCGGAGCTTCTCCAGCATCCATTTTTAAGGTACCCTTGACCGAATTAACGTTTTTCAAGCCCTTTACTTAAGATCTAAGTGAGGCATGGAGCAAAAATGTAAAGGGCTAGCGCTATAGTTTCTAAATTTATTATTACAAAAGATTTTGTAAATAAAGAACGAATGTCTATGTTTGTTTTTTCAGCCAAATAGGCCCTCCGTCTGTTCTCGTTCCTCTGATGCAAAATTTAAACCGAGCAATGGCAACTATGAATCAAATTCAGCAATCGTAATTATTTTTTAAAAATAGTATTGTGCTGCAGGTTCTTTGTAATTTTATTGGTCTACATATATGTATATCGTAACGTAATATACACTTGGCATGTTTGAAAGTTTACCTAAAAGTTAGATGCATAGATGTATTAGTGTTTACATTATTTCCGAAGTATTAGTATTATCGTGACAATTTTCCTTTTTCAAAAAGGTTTTTGACTTGGACATGAAATTTTTATTTCAAAATTTCAAAGTGTATTTAAGTAAACCTGCTCGTTAAATACGCTACGTTCAGCATCAATATTGCCATTGTATGGTTCTTTGAACTTCTTTGCAGTTTTTATTAGTACTTTTCTTCATTTTTTCATTTTTTTAGTTTTCTTTCAATGTACGGTAAAATTAAGCTATAGAACAATTTACCAGTAGATATTTCTAATAATTATTAATTATACACGTGTGAGCCACTCATTCTGGAGGCATTTCAGACAAATATATATATAGTTCAATAAGAAATCATTCCGCATTTCTACATAATGTACATATTGTGTGTATTATTATGTAGATACATGACCTTCATTCCAACTTTGTTATAACTTTAGACTTAATATGCAGACTGAAAACAACAGCGATTGCAAAAAAAAAAAAAAAAGTATATACCACCATTTTTGTCTTCACAATTAAATTCAGGTAGCAATTAATTTTACATTATATTTTACAGAGATAAATAAGTGCAGACTAGGGAGTATACTAGGAACAATACAGTAATAATTATAATATACAGTATTTAGAGGATGAAAGAATCCTCATTTCATTTGTAACCACATTCACAAAATTCATCCAGTATCCAGTACATACATAATATGTATGTATATTATACATGTACAAAAATCTTCAACCTTGCGAATTGCGCATTCGTCTTTTGTTTGATCTTTTACAATATTCAATTTCGTTTTATTTTTATTTTGACGGTGCATGTATGGCACAAAGAGTTTCCCTTCCTTCAAAAATCAAATAACTTCTTGAATGTTGTTACTTGTTGGTTATAAATATTTAGCATGTAGTTTCTGTAACTGATCTAGATCGTGTAAAAACAAGCATCCTTAATGTAGACATAATTCTTGTAATACTTTAATGATTTTTTAATCTTGCATACTTAATATGGATTTATACTTATCTATAGATATCATTATCCTATTTTACAATTTTATGACTTTTAAACTTTTATTATGTATGTAATCCTCGTGAATTATGATGTATAGAAAAAGGGGTTATTGTCAAATTTCATGTTATACCTAGGAAGAATTTAACTTTTCAGCTCATATTGATATTTGACAGTTCTGTAAATGTAAATATCTAATAAACAATAGCAATTCATTTCATATACATAATATGGTAATATGGTGTGTTTGTGTAGATATATTTTAAATGTGTATGGTTATCTATAGACTGAAGAATACATTTATATATATAGATAGAAAATATGGTATATTATATAGCAATTCTTTCGAATGAGGAAAAAAAGGATATACTTAGAACGATTATAACGAATATCATGTACCTTTCTTGCCTTGAATTTCAAGTTGCAAGCTACAAAAGAGCGTTGTTTGTAATCTCTTGAGCGAAGCTACTATACGTCAACGCGTATTCATAAGATTAACCACAAAAACCACAAAACCACAGTATTCAAATATCTGATATTGATAGTATAATAATATTTTATTCAAAAACTCCAAATTTTAATTTCATCTAGGAAATTACATGACTTTCGTGTTACCTTTATACGTTTCATTTAAGATATTATACTTCAACCAAAAAAAGGGCTAAATGCTAAAATGGCTATATAGCAAATAGCAAAAAATATATATAATGAATATATAGTATGTATATTCTCCACAATCCTTCAACTATTACTACTTAATAATCGTCCATGCAAAGAAATGCATTGCATGCTATTTTCAATGGTGCTAGGCAGTTTGGATTGAGATGAGGTTGACATTAGGAGATTCAAAATATAGGTACCTTATACCTTATAAATAAGTACTACTGAATAAGTACTTACATTTTTAGATTAGTTTCTTTATATTCCATCCAAGTTTACATTTTACTTACCCTGTTTCTCATCATGTATGGTAGCATACAATACGCGTCTTTGTCTTTGAATGATACTAACTTCAAACTGTAGCATGTTACTTGTTGCAAGTATGTATATATATTGACAATCAGTTTAAATTAAATATGGGGATCTACAGGATTATAAGTTCAGTATGATGCATATGATCATTTCGTATAAGAAGGACAGAAGGATGGATCTGAAACTAAAATTAGACTATTCGGCAGTTGCAATGGTATTAACATGACGATGAAACCTGACTTAACATGTAGAAAAGAAGGATTTTAATATTGTTTTTGTATGGAGAAAAAAAACAGAATATAGAATTGTATAATAAGTAATAAGCTATATGAGCTGCCTACTTTTGCCTTCTCGTAAAATCACCTTTACCTCTCATGAACCTATTGAAAACTCAACCCGTCCTGATTAGCGTAGTTTAAATAGTTATCAGTGGCGACGGAACCCGGGGTGACATGTCACCCCAATTTTTTTGGCAGTAGACAATATCTGACCCTAGATTGCGGTTTCGAAGAAAAATAGCACTTTTTCAAAATTTTGGCTCGCTTCGCTCGCCAGTTTCTTTCATTTTTCAGGTAGTTTGCCAAAACCAAGACGATTTTTTCAACTTCGACTAGATAAAAAAGCAAAAAAATCGAGCTTACACTAGGTAAAATCAGGGAAAAATTCAACTTGAACTATAGACAAAAAGGAATTTAAAATTTTGTCACCCCTGACTGAAAAACGTTCCGCCGCCCCTGATAGTTATAAATACATAAATACATACGTAAGAAAATTAGTGATTTAAGTAAGTAAATATAGACATAAAAATATATAGTGTTGGGCTTTTGAGCTAAATATAATATGTACATGTGCAAAAGTGCGGTACATATGTCCTGTGTACACACGGCAAGTAGAGGTATGTATGAAGTACTATGAAGCATGTAAAATCATAAAATTGAGAAGCTATTTTGGGGTGAATGGTCGAATTTCCAGTTTGCATTTATGTACATTTGCCTTATTCAGGAAAACGTCCAATAGAGTTTACCGCAAGTAAACCTAAAATATCGTGTCGTGGATGAGAATATGAGAATGTAAATGATAAGAGGCTTACATTTTTTTGTTTGATATATAACAAAATGCATAAATTCAGATAAATTAAACAAATACCTTCATATGACTTGGTACTACTAATGTTGCATAATAATGCCGTAAATATGTAATAAATAGGATAGATATTTATAATTTACGTGTCATAGTGATGACTATATATAGTAGGTATCTAGTATTATCTTTGTATGTGGTGGCTTGTCAGCTTTTTCTTTTGCTACGTGACCGTATTTCTATACTTCTTTGTACTTGTACGATAAAGTATGTGTAAAAGCATCAAATTAAAGAAAGAAGCCATCTAATATCAAAATATAATTTTTGAACCATAAACTCTTATATACGTGTCACCTGTCCACACATTAATTGGATTTGAATCTTAGAATTTTTAAAATGGTAGGAATCCAAAACCGTGATTATGGCCTCAAGCATGACACAAGAATTATGACACTGTTTTATTTCATCTGTAGCTTTTCAGTATAGAATAAAGATAAAGTCATAGTTTTACCTGTAGTAGTCTTTCAAGTTTGTATTTACTTCTATAATATATGTATTAGGTTTAATTTAATTATAATAATTAATGGAGCATGAAAGTATTGCATAGAATAAATACACTGTCGCAAAAATCCCAATACGATACAGCTATATATGTAAACGATACTGTAATTCATACATTCCATTTTTTTATTCTAGAGCAAATTCCAGTTAACGTAATAGTATCTATTGATATACACAATGTTCTGCAGTACAACTTGTACGATACGTATAAAAGTGATCTGATTAAAATGAACATACATATAAAAAGGAGTGATTCCGTTTTGTCCGTCCAAGAAACATGTTCTCATGTGTGTGCATATGTGTGTGTGTTTCAAATTGAAATGTTGAATTTTTTTATGGATCGTTGATCTAGGATCAATGTTGACCAGGTTAGACCTGCAACTGTAATTTCTTGTATGTGCTTGTAAGAGAAAACTCTAATCCTTTTATATGTATAACCTTACGTTTGGAAATTGATGCAAATAGAATTTAAACATTGTACTTATTTAGTAATATATAGTTTATGTATAGTTTTTTATACCATTGTAGGATTAAACTCACAAACTCCCTTAATCATGTCATAATTATATATATATTATATATATAAGATGTACATGCCCCTTTTGAACTTTGTGTAAAAATAAAATGTGTTTGTGTAGAGTGAAATGAAAAGGATGAAGAAGAACAAAAGGAATGGGGGAAAATTTAGAAGAACTTCATTTTCATATTGAAGACTGGATTATCTGCTTAAACATTGTATATAAAATTAAATGTATGAAATATGAGTTTATTGTATAATGTTGTCTGTTAAAAATAGTAATAGTAACCGAGGGGTATTTAGATTTGCCTTGATATTTGTGTAAAGCATTATATTATCGAAAGAAACTCCAACTTTATTTAATTACTTTTTGGTTAAAGTTTGTATATATGGGGGTTCCAACAGATTTTCTTTATCAAGAATGGGGTTTAATTTGATCTTGCATAATAAAAAGAACAAAGCTCATCTTAATTTTGTATTACGTATGAATGAGGGATATGCGACAGTATGCGTGTACATGAGAATCATCGCAGGCTTAGTATACTTAACTATGCATGTGAATGTGTGAGCAGTGCTTACTAAGCACTGCTTACAGAGAAGGTAATTAATTTAAAATTAGGCATATACGTATGTACATTTGAAACAGACTTTATTGAATCATGTTAATGCAACCTAAAATGTAGTCTATGATGGAAGATTTTTTTTTTTGAAAACGACAAAAATGGGAAATCTGTAAATTTATGAGCTGACAATAAATCGTTGTCTATATATAATGTACTGTATGAAATTATTATGAATCTAACTGCTGATCATAAGTTTGTCAAATCAAAATAAATATACCTACTCCTACTACCTACACACAAAGAATTTGTTCATGTATTACTTATTTATCGGAAAATTCTAAAGTTCATAATTAGTAATAATTACATACTTTTTATATCAACATTCGCCTTTGAGACTTTGAGCGAAGGAAATGAAAATATATTTATTTATCAACCTTGAAGATAAGTGTAGACTCTCTGACTTCTGATCTGATTTCTGATTTTGTGCAAATCAGACGGTATAAATAAAAGTACGGGTACAAGTCCGATCAGAGATCAGAATCCGAAGTATAACTATCAAAATCAGATCAGAAGTCAGAGAGTCTACACTTACCTTGAAAAATGTAATTTGCCTAATGTCTGTATTTTGTTTTGACGGAATGAATCCTTGCTGCGCCGGAAATCTTTTGGCGGTTCGTGGTTCGTCGATTTTTCTTGGATTTTGCAAAATAAAACTCCATCTTCAATTATTTTGTATTTACTTAATTTATTAATTTATTAAAGCATTTTACTTCATATGTTTCATAATGAAACTTTCATTAGTAATATAAAATGAAATTTCGGGGGAGAATCACGGAATTATTGTCAGTCCGACAATTTGTACGTAAGTAAAACGTTGAATGCAAATTCTGTAATTTGATAATTGATACGAGCAGTGTAAAATGTGTATTTATTTTTATTATAGCATAGCACAATTTGACAATATTAATATTGTTTTATTCCAGAGCTGCTACAGGTCTTATCCAAATGTTCATCTCAATTCGTTCTTCGAATCAGTGACGATAAGCTCATATTTGTTTTGAGTGAAAAAGATGTTCGATCTAATGGAGCAACGGCATGGTGTGAAGTTCCCAAAGAAGCTTATTTTAGTGACTATAAAATGGAAGGTGTAACTGCAGAGGATAATGAAATATACATGGAAATTAATTCTGAAATGATGGCCAGTAGATTAAACAGCTTAAAGTCATCAAACTCTGTCATCTCTATTAAAATTAAATTGACCAACAGAGTTTTACCCTGTCTTTCATTTGAGATTGAATCTGTAAGTTGGAATAATTAATGCATTAATGATATCTTTTGATTTTATTATGTGTAATGTACATTGAAAAAAAATTTCACGTATTTTTTTTTTATAGGAAACTCAAAGATCTAATACTGTTTGCCTTCATGACATTCCTGTTGCAATAATTACTCGGTCTCACTGGAGAGATTATCAAGAACCGGATATCCCTCCTTTTGATGTAACAATTATATTAGCTTTATTATAGAGCCTCTGTATAGCTCAGTAGTCAACAGTTGTATGTATGAATTTAAAGCTTTCTACATTCATTGATGAAGTATACTTTATTAAACTTTATTTCATATAGATATCTCTTGCCATGCCTGAATTGAAAATAGTTCGTATTGCACTGGAAAGGATTAAAAGCTGTGGGCCGCGTGTAACTGTTACGGCCACAAGTGAAGGGAATTTATTTTTTTCCATTGACAGCTACACTGTCAATGGAACAGCTAAATTTTCTGACCTAAGAGTTTACGAGATTGGTAAAATTCAAATTATTTATCTTGAAATCCGTATTTAGCGTTCAAATGTTCCTGCGTGTGTAAATTGAGGTTTTGTTTATTTCAATGAAACGATAATAGATGAAGATGACCAGGATCAAGGGCGAGCCTCAACATATTCAAGATCTCGTTCCACGTCAAAAGCTAAAAAATCCAAATCTACTTCCGACACTGGAGAAAAAGTACCACCTAAAGTGTTTGTAGTAGACGTTGATATGAAACACTTAATGCAACTACTTCCTACCGAAGATTTGAGACCTGACAGTTTCGTGTTTAGTAAGTACTTTTAACTACATCCTTTTCAAATATACCAACAGTTTGCTTATACCTATTCATATTTATTCATGCGTTTTCCTTGTATATGTTTTTTGTAGGTATATTGGACGGACAAATGCTTCATTTATTCTATATTTACGGTGAAATCACACTTCAATATTGTATTCCTGGGATCGGCTAGGTCGTATTTTTGAAGACTGTATTTTTGATACCTAGTTTAACTGGTTCGTGCCTGAATTTGTAAGATATTTTGTACATTTTATGACTATTGATGCTTCTCGAGACGGCTAAAAACTCTCAAGTCATTCCACATAAATTTTTCTTCATGTTGCATGCTTGAGAAAGAATGAATATTGAAATCATAGGTATTGCAAAAATCATTTTGACTTTATTTCTTGTATTAATTAATTTTATGATATACTATAGGATTGATTGAAATTCATAGCATGTATGGTTGCAACTGCAATTACATACTTAATACTTTAATAATCATTTATTTATCTAATAAATTGCTATACTTTATTTTATATAAATTACTTATATTACCAATTTACGAGTTATCACTTCAATTTAATTAGTGTTAGTATTTTTATCTATTATTTCTGTAATATAATATTTTACGGCCAATCAAAATGAAAACTATTTAAATTTTTAGTACCATTTGGGATTTTCTCTTGACGTCTTTTTTCAGTTTAACCATTTTTTCTCCTACTTGTGATTTTAATACTGTCAATTTTTTCCATTAGGGTTTTAAAGTTTGAAACTTTAAGTTTCATGGTTATCTATTGAAGTAGCATCCTAATAATAATTAATAATTGTATTTCATTTTCTTTGGTCATTCATTCCTCATAAAGAAAAACTATACCAGGACATATCAGCACATATGGACAACAAATTAGTTCTACTTTAGGCTCATGTTTTAGTCCTCGTTTTCCTTATATCGCATAACATCATGTTTCAATTACTTTGGCAAGGTGTTGTAATTTATTTTACAGGATCTACTTACGCCTTGTGTCATTAGGAAAACTGCACACATAGGTTTAAGTCACACAAACAAATTAAAAAAGACCTATAGTATTGATTCTCACCAATAAAGTTCAAATATCAGAGTTTTTACAATATAATTTTAATTTGATATAGGTTTCCGGGAATAGTTTTCCCTGTAATTATAAATAATGTTTTAAGATTAACCGGTATAAATGAAATTCACTCAGTGAATATTGTCAAAGTACTTAATAAGGTTATTGCAACGTTATTGTTTACTATCATGTACAAATACCCACGCTTTAAATTTTTGACAGAAGATAATACACGTTTCAGACACTTAAAGGTGTATAACAATAATTTATAGTTTTATGCTTATTATTGGCTCGACTGTTTGTGGGTTTCAAAAAATACAATAAACAATTGTCAACAATTGAATGACCCCAATCTACAATAAGTATATGTATTTACGACATGCAATACTTCTTTTTGGTATATGATGATGTTGGTACTTGAAATCTAACTATTGATCTTGTACCTATACTAATCTACATATTTTAAATGAAAGAAATGCAGCAAAATCAAGTACTTTTGAATAAGAAAATATTTCTGTACATTACAAGAGTTTGTAGAAACCGTACTCACAGTAACCATAATTTCCCATGAAAAGAATATGAAAAGAACAATTCAAGTAAAAATAAACATCAAAGTTGACTGTGTAAGAAATCTTACACATTTTTAGTATTTACCTTTATAAAAAATCAAAACCAAAATGTTTTTGTGAAAAACTGAAAAAAACGTTACTCTATAAAAGATTTCATTCAACTTAATTTCCCAATACACATAAGTAAAGCAATGAAATAATAAGTAGTAAATAAATAACCTAATAACCTAATTATTTCCAGTCTACTGATAATAAAGAACAGGTGTAGAAAGGGAAATTAGCATTATTTGGCATGTAATTTTTTAGTGATCTATGATATAGCATTGTACGAAGATGTATTTATGTTTTAGAAAATATTATGCAAGTCTTCTTATATTTTATAATAGTTCTCAACACCAAAGTACAAGGTATAATGACTTGAAACACGTACAGTTCATAAGTAACGATTAGAATAATAGCAACGAGATTATTATAAATTACTAACGAGCACTTAAATATACAAAGTGGTCGAAAATTGAAAGTAAGTCAATCTTGTCAATGATTCTTATAACTTATTCTCCTTTTTCATCGCACCGCTGGATGTAGGTACCGCATTATTGTTTTATAAGTTACGCAAATCTGCAGATGGTCTTTTCCTTATACTTACATAATGAGATATACCTCTATAACTGACTATGTAAGTATAAGGAAAATACCATCGGTAAAATCATCTGCAGATTTGCATTACTTATAAAACAATAATGCGGTATATATATAGAATTTTTCGAGTGTTCATCATTAAAAAATGAACGACATCATTCATATTTAATTTGATTTTATAATAACAAAACAAAGTGATCTAACGATACCATAAATAGAATATTTTTTTATACTTTCCTTCCTATGTACTATGTATCTTATGTACACACTTACAAACATCCCTCGTTGCTTTCTTTTTCTGCTTTCTCTTTTATTTAATCTTTTATGGTGGACACGCTTCATTCACAGTTCATTATTTCCCACAGGCAGCTTGACATGTCAATGTCACTTGCTCTATTCGTGTATCATATTGGTCACTAATTCAATTTAATTTAGAAGGTAGTCGTAGTAAGAACGTTTAGCTAAACCACTATAATATGTCTACATTAATTAGATGACATTTTACAATAGTAAGCTTAGATTAATATTTAATTATTTTAATGACGATTTGCGAAAATCCGAAATAATCTGGGCATTATAACTATTATTAACTAAGTATGTAGTACTTCTCTCTTCTTAAGTATAGTACTTGTTTTTATATTATATTACAAGATTTTATACAATTTCCATACTTCTAGTATATCGCGTGTAAATAAGTTAGGTCGAAGTTTTTTGGACAAATTCTCATCAATGTATTTTCTATTCTAATAATCTATACAGTACAATGTACAATTGACTTTATATTTTTAGTACTTAGTATTTAGGTATTGGAAAACTTTAAAATTGGTAGTAATTACTGTTTAATAAAGGTTTTTCTTGTATACATATGTGTACATAGTTTATATTTTATGTATATAGTATTTTGGCATCTACAAGAATGAATAATGAATAATGTGAAAGAGACAAGAGACAGACAAGTTACCAATATCATAATATATAGTAGAAAAGTATCATTTAAAGTTAATTCATTTGATTTTTGTTAGGTTCTTGGTAATACTTTTTTTTAAATATATATAATATAACAAGACTGAGGCATTCAAGTTTATACCATCATTAGATCTAACGTGACGTTAGTAATAGCGTCGTCAAGTTTTTTCACGCATGCATGATATATATTTCATCTCAATGCATATGTACAATTTATATATTTATTATATGCACGTGTAGAAAGACGAAAGACTAATACTATATGATCGTATATATATATAGATTCTATTAGAATAATAATTATATTGGAATAATAGTGAATATTAACTTAATAAATTTGACTTAAACTATATTGAAATTGACTGGGGGCGTCACAGCTGGCATTGTATATGAATATGGTTTTGGTTTTCCTTAAATTTGATTTTGGTTCAAATCCTCTCAATCTCTTGAGAAACCATAAATAATATATGTAATAATATTTTGTATAGACAATATCTTGGTTCTGGTTCTCAATCTATTAAACTATGTGGATGGAGCTTACTGAAGTTAAATATATTTTTATAGAAGAAATGTTGTTTTGTAAAAATCCTTTGATCGTCACAGCTCTTCATCTGTATTGTATTTCCAGATATTTCTTCTTCCTTTTTTCATTTTTTTCTTCTTTGCACTGTGTATTTATTCTGGCAAAGTATTTTCCCTGTTGTATACTTGTAGAATGTAGAGTTACACGAAGCATTCTGATTTGGGGGTGAGCTCGTACTCAATTTCCTCATTTTTGTACATGTCGATTGCCTGAATAAGATTGGATTCCAAACAATAAGACAAAATATAATAAATATTCATGCAAGTGGGTTCTTCACAGTTCATTGTATCTCATATACTGGTATGAAAGGAAATAGTCAATACGAAGAATACGAGGAAAAAACAAGAAGGAAATCGAAAATGAAGTTTTGGGATCAAAAGAAAATACATCTCTTTCTCTTTCTTTGTGTTTTTTTATATATGTATATAATTGACAAAGTATTTATAAAAAGGGAAAGTGGAAACACGCCTTATATGATCTGAAGCATGCACTGACAAATAGGTTTCAAAATTGACACTGACGTACTAAAAACAAAACAAAGGTAACACGTTCTCTTTTCACCAATCTACTCTGTTACAACGAAACTCGAATCAGATCGAATCCAATAAAATAGAATGGAAAATAAAAGAAAAGAAATAAAGAAACTGAGAGAGAGAAAGAGAGAGAGGGGGAGAGATGGAGAGAGATGGAAGGAAGGAGAGCAAAGTCAATAAAATAATGTAAAAGATGAACAAATTTTACATGTTGGATGTCCCGTGTCAAATCATGGAGTTGCTGGTCATGAGCCTTCTTGAGTTTGTCTTTCTCTTTCCCCACTTTCATGGCTGCTGTTTTCCTCTCATCAATAAATTTCTTGGTATTATTTTGGTTCTTTTCTCGAAGGCGTCTGTCTTTCTCCGCTTTGTTCCTCAGTGTCTTGTCATTGGTGACTTCTTTGGCTGTCTCTACGGATACTTTCGCCTGGGCTGCTTTCATTGCTTTATTCTCCCTGTCAAATACAAAAAAAATCGTAATACACACACACACACGTGTATAAAACAATAGACCAGGCCCAATATATTTATAACGTACATACATACATATGCATGTACTTATAGGTACAATATAGTCAGTATATCGTAAAAGTAGAAAACTCAATGTTTATTTTATATTTTCTTTCTGTTTTACTCACACGTCTCGTATGTATTGATTACCACACACACACACACACCACACAAATATATGTGTATTTGTGTATGTATGCATTAGACATGAGATTCGGGATGGGATCGTCCCGATCCCGACGTCCCATCCCATCCCGAACTCGGGATGGGACGGGAT
>JAIUND010000300.1:0-84384 GCA_034699125.1 Gisinianus flammeolus
AACAACAGCAGCAGCAACAACAACAACAACAGCAGCAGCAACAACAACAGCAGCAGCAGCAACAACAACAGCAGCCTCAACACGTTTCAGTCTCTTACACTGGACCTCATCAATCCCCACAACAACAACAGCCACCTCCCACAATGTATGCATATTCTGGAGCCCCACCTGCTCGTTCACCTCAATCGGAGAATCGGGAATCGAAACATGTTCCTGCTGGACTATACTTGCATCCGGGGCAGCCAATACCAAGAGGATATGTACTTCATCAAGCTATGGAAGTGAGTTGAACATTTTTTGTATTTTGTATACTGACAGTGTAATAAGTAACAACAATGATGCGTTTTGTCAACAATGATGCGTTTTGTCAACAATGTTTTTCACATGTGACTTTTAGCCGCATCCTTCCCAATCTCAAAAGTTTTCCGATGAAAATCCAAAATATTATTCGCAACCAACACATTCTATCCCAGTCAGAGGACCAACTCACTTAAGTTTACATCCAAGCATTTCAATTCAGCCACCACCACAGGTATGTAAAAAAATGCTGTTAGAGTGTCAAATTTAGTAAATTCAGAGATTTAAATGCATGGTTTATTTTCAAGGGGGCATCAAGTGGAGGAATTACATCTGGATATCCCATAGTAAACAGAGCAACTCCGTCAGTTTCTTCGTACCAAGCAAGACCTCCATCCCCTCACGTAAGTCTTAATTTTAGAGTCTTTCAATTCCATGTGGGAAATATGTATTATAAGACGTATTTACTAATGCATCAACTCTCTCTGTCTGGAATGTAAAGGTTGTGTACACTGGTCAAGGAGGTCAAGCGAGACATGGTTACTCCCATCCTCAGCAGCATGGACAACCTAATGTTTCTCCCCACAATCAACAAGTACCTCATTCCCATTCTCAGCAGCAACAACAACAACAGCAGCAGCAACAACAACAACAAGTAACCATTTCCCGCTACTCACTTCCACCCGGAATGACTAGGGACTAAATGAACGATCGATAGTAATCGTAATAAGTACATTTATGGAGGATATTGCTAGACCAATATATGTTTTTGTGGTAAAAGTTATTGGTACTGGTGCCTCTTTAATTCTACAAGTCTGTAATTTATATATAAGCTTGGTTATGAATTATAATAGACACATAAGTAATATGGAAAGGGCTACATAATTTAGTATGTTTTTTGTTTGTAATATCATCGTAGGAGATGAGAGAGAAATTTATGAGTAATATGAAAGTTTCATGCTATGAAATTAATCTCAACTGTTTCAAATTAATCGAAATTTTGTTATTATTTATGCTATTCATAAAATCATTTTTTTTTTATGAATCATGGATTTTCTAATTAATACACATCTTTTGTAAGTGAGTAATTTACCTATATATAATTTTTTCCAACTCGATGTATTACTATTATTAATCAATTATGTGTGGGTAGTACGCACTGCGTACACAGAGGCACATTCGCGTATGTATATCTTTATTGACAAAGTTTTCTAAAAATGAATAATAAATTATACATTTGCCCAAAATTACAGTTCATGAACAAAATAGGCCCAGTAATTATTGCCGATTCATTACACTAACGTTTGTCCTTAAATGTTGAGTCAAGCAATTTCGATATAATATGTAGAATTATTTATTTCGTCATTGGTTTATCAAAAATATGAAATTTAATCTACATACATTAAGCTGCATTATTATTTTCATTGCAATGGATAATCCGATTAATACATAGAAAATTGCACATAAATATGGAAAAACTTGTAGTCCATATTTAATTTGTGATACAGTTCTTAAAATAAATGGTTTCCGTGACTAACGATAAGTTTTATTATACTTCAGCTGCTTTCTGTTCGTCCTTTTTCATCATTTGTTGTTGCTGCTGTTGTTGCTGACTCATCATATTTGGATCAGGGACCGACGCTTCTACAGAACACATAAAACAGAAAATTCGCAAGAATTACAATGAACACAATAAATTGTCGCTTTACTGGTAGGAAACCACTGGAAGCTTCTAAATTCCAAAGCATATTACCTCTATTTTCATACATCCAGAATCCATTGCAGTCCGTAAGAATACTTACAACCACGTCGCCACAACAGCTAAATAACAATTAACACAAATCATTACTTACGTTTTTAAGCATTCAATCTGTACTTTGTTTCCTCCATAATAATCAGTTGATCTATTTAAAAAAAACCTTCTAATTAAATCCTGTAGAGTAATTTTGTACGGATCCATTGGTTTCACCATGTCAAATATTTCATCTTTCACATCTTCGAAGAAAATGTTGTCCTGTCCATGTTTTCTTACAAATTTGATAATATCCTAAAAAATCATGGTACTTGCTTAGTATCTTTCAATCATTTACAACTACCTATTACAATAACAATATAACTATTATGTGTTCAACCTTGAAAAAGTAGTGGAGTGCAAATACATCCAAATAGCCTTTCTGGTCAATGTCTAAAATACGGAAAAAATATTGGATGGACTGGGGCTCCCTAGAAAATCAAACAGAATTAAAAATAGCATATACACATGAGGACAAATTACAACGATAGTGCATAACATGTACATACCTTCGATTTTCCATGGCAAGAATGAAGTCCAGCCAGGTTCTGTAGTCAATCTCCCCACTGAATGTCAAATATTCTTGAAACATGCGGTTCACAAATGTCTCTGTCAAAGATCCATTGTTGAAGCTATTTATATAAAAAAAACAACAAAAAACGATGATACCCTATAAAGTTATAAAGAGCATGCCAAAAGAATCAGAAATGTTGAAGTTTACTTGAGAATTTCAGCTTTGCTCAGCATGCCGTTGTGGTCTTGATCCAAATTTAAATAATTTCCATAGGCTCTCATAGTTGATTGAAAACTGAACCAATTAGAATCCCTTGGCGGTTCATCTTCGCGTAACTGTAATATTAAATTGCCATTTCATACGTACTTAAGTATATTATTCAGCAACATTCAGCAGTCTTGTCTCATTTGTAGTAATATATTGAAACATTCTCACATCTAGAAGATCATCAATGAATCCGCAACTCAAAATATCAAGTATTTTAATTCTTCCAGTTCGATTAGGATCTAAGAAGAAGAAAAATTTCCGAACAGCCGTACCTAAGTATATATATATAGAGAAAAGGAGCAACGAAATAAACCAATCACACAACATTCCATCCGTGTAAATAAGTGCATTATGATTTGTGTTTATCATTAAAATGTGAAAATATTTCTTTTCTTATCTGAACGTACACACATAAAATGGAAGGAAAGTACTGTCCATTCCTGGGAAATCACAATAAAATTGATTAACAATCTCTCTCCTCATTGTATGAATTATTATCTTCCCAACTAGTTGAGAATATATATACATGTTAGACCAATCAGAACAATATCATATTTGCTATATTGCTTTTTTACACTAGATATAATGGACTTTTTTTGAAACTTACACTAGATATAATCGACTTTTTAAAAACTTACACTAGATATACTCGACTATTTTGAAACTCATACTAGATAGAATCGACTTTTTTTAAAACTTACACTAGATATAATCGACTTTTCGAGCAATATGGCAATAAGCAATATATTGCGCAATATGGAGTAAAAGCAATAAGAATATGAGCAATCTGAAATGAGCAATATCTGTAGGCTCTAATACATGTACCTTTTAACTGGACCAATGTGGGTATGAGCTGAAAACGATATATGTTGAGAGAGCATTAAAAACACAACGGGTATAATGTTGATTTATAATGTGAAAAAAAACTATTTTGGATTTTACCTCGTTTATGTAGCTTTCCAAACCCTTTGTATCAAAATGTAAAGAAAATGGATTAGTGATGATTTGCGCATTTATTAATAATTCACATCATTTGATGCTTCATAATTGATAGAAAACAACTTTGAACTTACAGATTCTTTAATGTATCCACGACCGGTATCATCATAAATGGAAAGGCCTATTCTAGTCTGTTTTAACCAAGTCTTCCGCATGACATAATTGAAAAGTAAAGTGACTGAAACTCTTCCGTGTGGATCATCCAGAAGAAGCTTAGCGAATACTTTAGGATTTAACAGTTTTCTGTCAAGTATATAGTATTACAAAGTAAACATTATAAATACAAGCACCACTATAATGCAACTTTTGAAATTATAATGTATACTTTACTATTTATGTATATAGAGGTCTTGTTACCTGCATTTGAGGCTCACAGAGGACAAAAGTCGTTTGAAGTCTGTATAGTTAATAAATTTTTCATCACCATTTAAACCAAACGGTGGACTAGCATGCCTGTGAAACACATTGAACAGATGTCATTTTATAGCTTTGCATTTAAAACACGAATCATGCTACACCGTGTAAGTATCTTATCTTACACTACGAGCAATACGAACAAAAAGTTTGAGAATATTGTGTGTGATTACCGTTCAAGTATACCGTACAAATCCTAGTAAACAATTACAAAAAATACACATAGTTTCAATCATAAATTACAATAGGAACAATATAGTTTTAAATCCTGAAAGAAAATAATTAAGTTAAAAACTTTATTAAATACTTACTGTCAATTCATCATGATCAAATAAGTCTTGACTTTTTCGCATCAACAATAATTCTCTTGATTCGTCCCTGAGCTTCAATTTCATAAATTCTTCTTGTTTGGGGAGCTGAGACAAATGAAACAAACAAATACATGGATTTTTTCAAGTTGGCTAAAATAATATATCTTTATTTATAATAAAAAACATGAATCATATATAACATATATGTAAATATAATCAAATATATTACCCTTGTAAAAAACGGTGGGGGGAACACTGTTGCATGTTGCTGTTCATGATTAGCCAAAAACTTTTTAATGACTTGCTCTTCTGTTTTGTCTTTCTTTTCTCTCTTTTCATTTTCTCCATTAAATCCTTTCTTTTGAACCTCCGTCTTCATTGTATCCATACTTTTTATTCTAAATCCCGACTGTATACAACCACAAATTGTGGCTCACAATCAATCAATCCACAATTACTATTATTAGTATTAGTGATTATGATCAACTATTTCCAATTCAGTTTGTTATGGAAGTATAACCCCTACACTCATTTTGAAATTCAAAGCAACTTCAAGTATTATTGAACAGGAAATTTACTATATTTTACTGTTGAAATATGGATGTTGTATATAATAATGTAAGTACACTAATTGATATTGTACGAACAGTGTCTACTTGAACATTTTATGTGAATTTAGTTAGTTAATATGAAAACTAACTAAAAATCTAGAGAAAATCATACGGATGATGAATGTAAACTCGTACTTATGTAGAATAAAACTAAATATACTTTGTACTTAAAGTATGAAGTATTTGCTTGATAAATTATGAATGTTTTCCTGTCCTATAATAAAATCATCCGGCAACTGTCACTTTTGAAAACAATTCTACCTCCTTGTAAAATTGTAAATTGTGCTCTTCTATTACAGATTCAATGACTCTTCCATGCAAGAATGAAATAAATGTTGCTACAAATAATTTTCGGTGATTTTCGTTTTGCTTATTTATTTTATTTTTAAAGAAAAGAACAAAAAATTAATGAGGAAAAAATATGAAACAGACTTTAGTCCATATTAAAATCATTAAGACAAGCAGAAATAGTATTTTCGGCGGTGATTTCATCTCTGCACTTAGAGTTTTGTAATTCCCTTCGGATGTCTGGTGTGATTTGATGATGTGGATGAGCTCGCAGTAAATTGTGCAGGGCTTCATTTTGCTCGGAGCTCAAATTCTCCTTGTAACGCTGGACAAAAACTAAAAAGGCTTGATGCCATAATACTGGCAATTCACGCTTATCATGCTCAAATCTATATAAATAAATTCATACGAGAATAAAATATTAAAATACACGCATAGTTTCATACTTTTGAATATAAAATAAATGTTGTGTATAAATATTTCCTTACTTTAGAAAATGGTAGACGACCGCATCGATAACTCTGTATGGCAGAGCATACTTTTTATCCAAGAAAATACGGAGAAATATTGAATTCGTCCCAGAATAATCCATCTCAGCAATTTTAAGCATTGCAGCTGCCGAATGAAGCAATGGTATGGAATTTTTAGCCAAAACAGACCCGATTATCACGGCTTCTCGAAGTGTACAATCCCCACTCTAAGCAAAAGTGAGCCCAACAAGTATTAAATTCGAATTATTGTATTCATCCTTTTTTAAATTTGAGTAAATTGAATTGAATGACAAATGGTCTCAGTTTAAGTGCTAATCGATTCACGGTACTATCGTTCATCACTTTTAGGTTCTTTGACTGCGACATGCCTTTAGGAGGCGACCAAGTGATAAAACGATCTTGTATCAGACTATTTGTTCATAATCATCGACCACTTTGAGTATCGCACTTAATTGTGTGACATGACATTGAGTTTGTAGTGCCGCCGTAAACTTGGACTTGGTCTGCATAACTAAATGGTTTAGTTTAGAAATATTACCTCGCAAAGGGGAATGAGAATTCCTTTCATAAATGCTCCCGGTTTGAACAAGGCTTTTCGAAGTGCTTGATACAGATGGAAATTTAGTTTTTTATACTGCATAATATCATCACGGATTCGAGGGAGAAGAACCAAATTGAAAAATCTTTGAGCCATTTTTTCTTTTAAGTTTGACGTAAATATCCGAGTTGCTTGATACATAGCAGCGGCAGTCCAGCCACTTGGATCTAGAAATAACAACAATCATTTAGTCTTAATGCAGTGCTTTAAATTAAAAATTCATTGCTACAAATCAATTTTAAATACTTAATTCCTCATACCTGTAATTTGTAAAACTTGTTCCCAATTGGATAGACGAGGGATGAGTTTGAATGCTTTTGGAAGTTTTCCACTTCTATACCTACTAACGATTTCTTTTACACCCGTATACATTTGCTCTACTCGTGGATTCAGCTTTTGTACATTGACACCTTTAAAACATTTAAAACAAATTAAGACTATTAGTTTAGCCTAGTTTTTTTAGTTTGTGCTCTAAATTATATGTAAATATGAAATAGTAATAGGTAAACATATACCTGCATCGGAAAATTGGGATTCTAATTCAGTTTGTTTCTCTGTAAACTTTTCCATAACTAGATCGGCAAGTCTTCTTGTAGGTTCTGGGTTTTTATTCATAAATAATTCGAGTGCTTTTTCATCGTCCGGATTAATTTCCTATACAGAATAACAATAGAATATAACGTCTAAGCATAATAGGTAAGTACATTGAAAACTATGTGTAAGTGTGTAAGCAATGTGTATGTGACTTTTCGTTCAAAATATATATCTTACGATTTCCTCTACATATTCTCCAGACCCTTTTCTATCATCATTAAATTCAAAGTCATCATCCGACTCCTCCTCTTCTTCATTATGAGATTTTTTGGATAAAGAAATTTTAGGCTTTGGTTTTTCGGTCGTGTTGTCTAAAACTTCATCTTCAAGTTGCTGTTGTTGTCTTCGAGCCGCTTTCAAAATTTTTTGTGTCATCTTCTCATCCAGAAACTGTCATAAAAAAATTAAGTAATAATTATTATTATTACTGTTGTAAATTATTTTGGTTTTTTAAAGATAAAGTTCGTAAATCCAACAAACCTCTGGCTCTGTTTCGTCTTTATTGTATTTTGCTTTATTTCTTGATTTAGCATCAGCCGGGTCTAAAGACCTATCAGATTCCAATTGATCACCCAAAGACGTCCGAGATATTGGATTACTCCGATTTCCCTTCGCCATAGCCTTATCCTTTTTCTGCTTCCCCATGATGATGACTGTATCAAATCAAGAAACAATTAATACACTTTGATCACGAATTAAATGTTTCTGAAATAGAATTGTGGGCGATCGCCAACTCAAACACGTTGGAATTCTGAATTGAAATTTGGAGGTCGTTTGGGCGGCAAGAGGTATTCAAACAACATTCAACCAAATTTGTATCATTTTAATTCTAAACATTTGAAGAAAATTAAAGTGTATGCATCTGTCTGACATTTCGGATTATTTGTAATTAGCATCAAAAATTACATATTCGTGTATTGACAGATTCAATTTGTCAAGTCGAATGTTTGGAGTTTGTCAAATGAATTGCTTAATTATGCGATTATTTGTACTGCATTAAGTGAAGTGTTTGATCATCAAACTTTGATGGACTCGCATGTGTGAAAAGGCACAGATCATCTTCATTAAATATTTTGTCCAGGTTAGTATTTAAAATTATATACATAATACCTTTAATTTTGCTTGTTTTACGCCATGCATGTTCTTGCTGACTTGCTTTACATTATGCCGTGTATACAGTATAGTATACACCCACTCGCAATTAGGAATTCTGTTACATATTTTTCTTTCGTAAATACCTACATTACGTAAATACAGATTAAAAAATTGTACAAAATATTTATGAAGACATATAGGGTAGCTTGTGAAAACAATAACAAAGTATTAGTAATCGCTCATTAATTAGCTTCTGTGAGATATGCAGTGAATAATTCTTGGATGAAGGTGAGGTCGCATTCCCATCTCCCATTGACCCTTCATAATATGTAGGTTTACATAACTGTATAAGTTTCGAAGGTCGATGATGTCAAAAACATAATTGATTCAAGAATTGTGTCTATCGCTTGTCGCCTCCCACAGGCTTAATGCAAGTAAAGTTTCAAGTGAAAACGCGATACCATGAAATTAAATCGAAACAATTGAGATTGAGACCTGTTTATGAAACCTATAGATATTTTTATGGAAGCTGTATTTCCTTTATTTATAAATAATGCAAATGTTAAATACAAACACAAGAGTCATGACCATACGCAAACATCACTGTATTTTTTATCTAAAATTATCATGAAACACAGTAGACATTTGGACTTTTTGAATAAAAGTGTGCATAGAAGAATGGCCTTGCAAAAAAATTCGGTAGTTTGGTAACCAAACTATGGTTATGAAATCACGATTATATACTTGTTATTTAATATATTTGTAACTTTAATCTCTACGATTAATGCTACACGTGAATGTGGAGTTTACATAACCTTTGTGATGACAGTTCTTATCACTCCGTCGATAGATATCAGAGCTATTTCAATTTGTCATTATTCCAATGTACACTTTATTGAAAACTTTGCACTTGCCATTGCTATTTTATATTTATTTACCTTTTTAGCATTTGAGCAGTGCATGTGCTGGTAGAATAATTAGTTGCTTCCATGTATTATTGCTGTTTGATAAAAGCAGCAATAACGAACGTCAAAAGATCACACTTTTGACGTTCGTATAAAAACTCGATCCGTACTATACTCACATTTACTGATTATTTATTTAAGTTTTTGTTTTCTTAGTTGTAATTCCTAATCCGAATTTCAATTTTTCAACTCATTATTCGAATAATTCATGAAAAACAAGCTGTGGCCCTAGACTAGTAGTACATATAAATGTAGTTGCAAGTAACAGTAACAATATTTGATGTACATGTGTTATTTATAGAATTATTTTATCGATAATAGTTTGTCTTGATTTAATTCTTAAATACAAAGCTTTTGAATAGTTCCTCATGCGGCTTGAGTTTATTTTCGTACTTTCTACATCGTCACACAGAATCTACATTGACAACTTTAGTAACTTTACATATTACCAAAGTTACAATCAAAAGAGAACTATTCAAACAACCTAATTAGAATTTTTTTTTCCTGTAAATACTTTGAGAATTGAACTGCATATCTTCAAGGCGATATACAAGGAATGCCTTGCATATCTTGTAGTATATCTACATAGTAAATCATATTTCGCGATCTATATAGTCTATTATGGGACAGGTGTTGAGATAGGTATAGGTAGTAGGTACGAATACACAAGAGAAAACATGAAATCGTATTATTGTTAATTAGTGGGTTGGCGGCTAGCGGTTGGCAAGAAAGTTGATGTTCAGATCATAATAATATTCATCAAAATAGTTTAGGAAATCCCCATCATGGACAATCCGCAATTGTGTAGGCATTCATAAAAGTTTCTTCACTAGGACTTCCAAGTTGTACATAACCATAAACAGATTTATTTAGTTGTAGTACCGGGTAAACTAAAAATATACATATAGAAAGTGATTGCAATGGAATTATCAAATAATAATTCAAATACTCAAGTGGCTGGGACTACCCCAGTGAAAAAACGCTGGTGGCAGAGCATTACACTGACAATTTATCTAAGTCATACTTTAACGTCATGGGGGGATCGAATGTGGGGTTTCGCAGTCGGTCTTTATCTTGTCATTTTATTTCCCGAGTCTTTACAGGTAAAATTCCTGAGCACATTTATTATTTGTTTAAAACTTATGTACAAATCATTCATGGGAATAAATGTAGTTTACTGTTTTTGCCCCGCTTCTGTATATACATAGTACACGGCAATATTTGGATTCACTACTTGTATTTCGGTGATAATCGGAGGTCCTTTTATTGGAAAATGGGTTGATAAAACGTCTCGTTTGAAAGGTATGGCCAAAGAGAACATATAACTATTTCACAACAGGCGAAGCAAAAGAACTATTATGATTTCTACATATGGCATACAAAAGAAGGATAATTTTGAAGTCGAATATTTTTTTTATTTACTTTGGTTCGTATAGCGGCCAAGTGTGCATTAGCAGTACAAAATTTGGCAGTTATATGTTGTGCCATACTCTTAATAATTTTCATAAATTATAATGAGAAAACTGATTTGAGTCGGCATGGAAGGCTTGATATGTTATTTCTTGCACTCATAATCCTGTTTGCGGTGACTGGGGAACTGGCCTCGGTTGCAAGTAAAATAGCCTTAGAAAAAGATTGGATTGTTGTACTGGCACATGGAAATGAGAGGAAGTTATCAAGTATGTATATGCATCGTCATTTGTATATTTTGATTCAAATAACGTACGAGTTTGAAGATTTTAACTCACAATCAGTCGAAGGAATAAATATTTGGTATATTTTGAACTTTTCTTTTACAAAATTAGAAATGAATGCCACAATGCGAACAATCAACTTGACAACCTCAATTTTAGCCCCAGCTGTAGTGGCTCAAATAATTGCATTTGTTTCACAAACTGCTGGAGCTAGTTTCATAGCTGGTTGGAATATGGTTTCTGGAATCGTTGAGATTTATTTACTACATAGAATTTACAAGTCCATTCCGGAATTATCACAGAAAGGTGAACAAGGTGATAGTGTTCGACATCAACAAAACGAAAAACAAAATCCAATAGTTCACAATGTACCAACAATTTTCATTGAAGCTTCTTCACCTCTTGACTGTGTTGGTCCATCGGCTCCAGATGAATTGCAACGACAGTCTATGAAACTGGAAGAATTAATCCTTACACCAACTGGCATTTCTCGGGGTTTACCAGCTCGAGATTTTGCAGAAATTTCCTTAGTTACACCAAGTCCAGGAGTTAGATATTCAAATTCTGGACTCAATGGTCTTTTTGAAAGCAGTGATTCGTACATTTTTGGTACATCGAGACAAAATCTTATTACGGATGACAAGTCAAGTGTTTTTACAAAAGTTCGCCGTCGAGTCGTTGATTCCATGTTGGGCTGGAAACAATATTACGAACATCCTGTGAGAAATGCCGGCGTTGGTTTGGCTCTCCTTTATATGACCGTTTTAGGTTTTGATAGCATCACAATCGGTACGTGGCTCTGTTTCTTTCTGAATTGAATATGGAAATGCGAGAATGAATCAGGTTTTGCCGAGAGAAATCAGTACATAATAACTTAATAACAGATGAAAAAATTACATGATTTATTATATTGTAGGTTACATGTACTCTCAAGGAGTGAGCGAGTCTTTGATTGGAGTTTTAACGGCCGGTGGGGCCGTTTTTGGAATATTAGGCAGTGTTTCATTCCCCTCATTGAGAAGGCTTTTCGGAAAAAGTTCAGTTGGAATTTTCGGTTTTGGATTTGAAACTCTTTGCCTTATTCTCTGTGTCGTCTCCATTTTTATGTCCGGTTCACCTTTTGTACCCGAATCATTGTGGGAACATCAGAATGATAAGTTGAATTCATCAAAAACAAGTTTCAGTACTAAGAGTACGGATGATGTTATTATCACGAGCTCAGAAAATCCAGGGAAATCAAGTGACATGTCCTACAATTCCGTCATCATGTTCGTTGTTGGGATCTTACTTTCTCGCTATGGTATGAAAATTGATTGAGATATCATCTCGGCAGTAAATATTTTACAACAAAATTTTGATCAGTGGTGAATTTATTAGGAATTGGTTAATTGAATCAACTTAATTCATACAGCAAAAAATATTTGTATCATTCAATTTTTTCAAAGGTCTTTGGATTGCGGATCTGAGTGTAACTCAGTTTTTTCAGGAAGAAGTTCACGAATCCCAACGTGGTATAATAAATGGAGTTCAAGATGCTATGAACCAATTTATGGGTTTAATTAAATTTGTTCTTGTCATCATTTTTCCGACTTCTACAACCTTCGGCTATTTAATAGCTCTCTCATGGTTTTTTGTTTTCATGGGGTAATAGATTATTTTTACACAAGTTTTCACTCATTTGAAGCACTGTTGACATGCATATCACAACTGTCTTCTTATTTTAACATTTTCAGATGGGTCAGCTTCATGATTTTTTCGTTTTCGTGGAGAAAAAGACAAAATAAAATTACGTGCAAAAGTTTTGCAGTGACGCCAACAGCATAGTTAATGTTAATAATACTTGAAAACATTTACTTCTAGTTTTGATATTTAGGATGGTGCACTTGTATTTGAATGGGTAGAATTTTAGTTCTGTAGCTCGGTGCAGTGAGCAAAGTACACATGGCAGTATAATATAGAATAAATGAAAGTTATAGACAACGAGTCTGTAACATAATTCCTGTGTATACAAAAATAAAATACAAAAGAAAAAAAACGATAGCGTAAAACAACATCTGATGATATTGGAGTCTTAGTAAAGTACACATTTTTTAAATGTACTGGCTGTAGAGTATTAATTGCTTAGATTGTAGAAAAACTTATTTTTAATGCACTGTTGGGTTTTGTGTACGACGTCTACAGAAAAAAAGATGTCATTTAGTAATTTTATATAAAATAATTGTGTATTTATTGTATTAGCTGGATGAAGTTCACTACATTTTACATTTAATGCTGCTATTTAACAGTAATATCGCAATTTTATTGAACCGTTACGATTTTTAACTTTTATTATTTATTATGCTTCGAATGAGTTTTCAAACATTTGAATTAAAATGTGATATGCATCAAAAAGAAACGTGAAATAAAGTGTGCAAGGAAATGTTCTGTAGTGTATAATCTATTCGACATAAACTAAGTACATTATTTTACGACATGCTTCCATTCATTCATGCTTGCTTTTAATCCCCCTGATTCCGCTATTTCAAATTGAAAATTTATTAAAACAATACTTTTTTTCTTTCCACGTATTTGTGAGTGAACTATGATGTACATGATAGATGTATCTATTATTATTTTTCAAGAGAGGACAAATCTCGTTGTAGCAACCTTCCATTCCTGGCTGGAACCGAATTAAAATGAGCTCAAGAAACTTTGGTGATCAGTTTGTGGCAAAGGACTATCAACCAGAAAAATGTGGATAATAAATATTTTATGCATACAACGTATTTTCTACAATTTTAAAGATATACATACTCGTCCCCATCACGTTATGTATAATGATGTGTTTTTTATGCAATTAGATGTAAATGAAATCAACTCGCAGTGCGTTGGTGGCTCTGAACTGATTGCTGAAAAAGTCAAACTTCAAGCCTTATCTGATGAAACACATTCCGCTTTGAAGAAAAATGTCTTTCAACACTATGAGCAGTTTATTGATACGGCAAAAGACATTTCGTGTAAATAAACATTCCGAAATATGCTTATAAATTTTGTCATTTTTTAAAACTAGGTATGTGTGTCTGAGTGTATTTACATCATTATGCAAATCTAATTTTGGATGCTTTTTTCTTCGTTCCAATTGCACAGATTTGGCTGGAGAAATGTATCAGATTTCACAAATGCTGCGAGATCAAAAAAATCTGATTCAGAATATATTGGATACATCTATTTTGGCCTCACGAAAAAATCCTGCTGTATTAACTCCGACTGAAGTGACTGAAGTAAAACCGGCAGAAGATGAAAGTAGAAAGAAACTTTTGGGTGTTCTGGAGAAAGTTGAAGGCGCAGCTGTAATATATTTACCTTTCTCTTTTATATTTAATTTAGTTCTTACTTGTTTTAAGTATGAAATGTTGTTTTGAATTGTATTTTCAATAATTGCATTGTAGGAAGTCGTTGAAGATGGTACGAGGACGTTAATTTTTGAAGGGGATCTTTTAGAAATCAATCCAGATAATTATTCGGCTGTTCAAAGGAAACGAGGCTACCTTTTTAATGATGGAATTATGTTAGCTGTATGGGTAACAAACAGGTTTGTAAAATCATTAGTAAAATAAGTTATCATCATCAAAATTTACATTTTTTAATTACAATGAGATTTTCCGTTGTATAATCATATAATCAAAATATTATTTAAAGGCGAGGACCACAACGTTACAAGTTTGAAGCGTTCTATGACCTTGGTTCAATGGGACTTGTTGTAAATATCCGAGATCCGGAATGCCCCAAGCATACATTTAAACTCTTAATTTTTCCCAGTGTTCATCTTCTACAGTGTCCAAATCAGCAAGAGAAAGTAAGGCTGTCTTCTTCTTGACCCTTTTCCTTATTAATGTGGCATTTAGTAAACAATTGAACTTGCTGTAAATATTTGGCATTATGCTTGATTATAATTGAATGTGTAATGAACAGGATTCGTGGGTAAATCAAATTGAAACAAATCAAAAAATATTGAGAAATCCCGTATCTGGAGGAATGTTGCACAAATCCAAACTCGACAGCCCGACTCAAGAAAATCATGCAGGATTTCCTTCAATGGAGTCAGAACGAACAAAAAGTCCAGAAGAATCCATGGCAGGTTTATCCTTACAGAATTCTTTCCCAGAATGGATAACTGATATACCTGAAGACCTTGATGTATGGATAGCACAAAGAAACTTTACAGAAGCAGTTGATTTGTATGATAGTTTCAAAGATTTTCTTGAGCAGCAACCCCTAACTTTAAGTTTAAGAGAAATCAAGTAAATACAAAAAAAAATTAAATAAGTATTTAATCATTATTTTTTTACATTTATTATTTGAAGGATTTTATGTAGAACAGGCCCTTTTCATAATTATTAAAATTTCATTTTCAGAACCAAAGTGGATACTCGGATTAAGGGATTAATTGATATTTTGGTTGGGGACTTGGAAATTATGACACCAGAAAAGATTCTACAAGGTGGACCGCGATCTATTCGAAAATCTATTGATTTACTCGTACGACTTGGGAGAGAAAATCAAGCTTCACAACTA
Organism: Gisinianus flammeolus; assembly: GCA_034699125.1. NCBI lineage: Eukaryota > Metazoa > Arthropoda > Collembola > Symphypleona > Katiannidae > Gisinianus > Gisinianus flammeolus. The sequence continues at coordinate 15,485 of JAIUND010000300.1, forward strand.
TTTTTGTCCCATAGATCCGCCTACATTAAAAATAGGTGTTTGAGCATTTTTAGCACCATTTTCTACTTTGAATGAATTCCGTGACAGAATTTTTTGTGATATAACTTAATGTATGTTTAGGTTGAAGCGACTAAAAACTGAAGGACGAAGTCAACTTTACATGGACCACATGTCTGTGATTTTCTTTTCCCAGATTATTGAGACAATCAATGAATATAGGCGATCCTTTAGTTCTGGTTCTGTTGGAATTGCAGGTGTGTAAGAAACTTTGTGTGCCTTTGTTATAATATTCATATTGAACATGACTTACTTACAACATACATTTTGTTATATTATCAGGTTTAGTAGTTTGGGTAAACTTGGAAACGAGTAGTTTCATCACATCTTATGGTCGGCAACTGTTCACACCACAATCCCATTTATCTGACGTTGCGACGTCAGTGGCTAAAGTTCGATATGAAAGTCAAAAGGTAACTTTGTCACGACTTTCTATTTTGTAAAACGGTCACATTATAGTTTTATATATTTTTTTACTGTAATTATTATCTATTATTTGGTTTTTATAGTTGACAGATTTAGGTATGGACGTTTCCTGTGTGGTGGATTCTCTTCTATTGACTCATATTGAAAGAACAGTTGCAGATGCGAAAGACAAGCTTGTTGAGGCAGTAAGACATCGTTACAAGTCTCAAGATGAAGTTGGCATACCCATGAAATTTGCAGACAAAGAGACTTTATTACGAACGTTTAACGAACTAGCCGAACTCGGAGTAACTGATTTGCAATCTTTCGTTCAAGGTAATTGAAATGTTGTTTTATAGTAGAACGATTTTTTACTTTTCAATGCATGCCTGCACATAAAAATGTGATAATTTTTACTCGAAGTATATCAGAAAAATGAGCTATAATGAATGCAAGTACATAATATCATTGTACTTAATTTACAGGGGGAACAGAGACAACATTAAAATTAAGCAGTAATACAATTTCTTTCGCAAAATCATGGCTTCATTTTTGTAATGACGTCATGCAGTTGGCTGCACCAGAATGGCAAACATTAACTGAGACAGCCATTTGTGAAGTCATCCTTGTCGAGTTAAAACATTTGGAACATGCGTTGACACGTGCGAGAAAAAAGAAGGACTCAAGAGTGGTTGATATTATCGAGAGGGATGCCGTGTTTGTTTTAGATATTGTTTGCAAGGCTGCTAATGGCATTTATGAAAAAGCGTTGAATCAAGAACTTCCAGAACTCACAGTTATAGTCGAAGAGTATGCCAATCTAAAAACTAAAAAACCACAGCTTCCACCCGTTGTTATCCCTAGATTAGTGTCCAAACCAATATACACTTCCCCAGAGTATATTTGAAATTCGAGTTTTTTAACTATTTTCTAATAATAAAGCTCGTTGTCGAGAAACTTTACCGCTGCGGCCCTGCACTACAAGACAACCCTAGTAACCAAGAAAATGTTGGACTTTAGACAATTTTTGGGTTAAGACAATTTAGGAAAACTTTTGGGTTTTTGAGTGTACGAACAAATAAAGAAATATCAGAATAATTAAGAAAAAAATCGTAATGGCGATAAAATGCAAAATTTTGAAATTATTATTTTAAGACACTGCGTGAATTTTTTTCGTCATCAGATGGGGCTAGAATTTTTTTTGTAGGTTCTCCAAGGGAATGGAAACAGCTTTTAAACGGAGAGTTGCCGATTGACCTTGGAGTTTGACCTCCACAGGTCACCAAAATTGTAAAATTAAATTTGAACCGGGAAATGCATGTATGCATTTAAATCTTTTTCTTGAGATGTATAACGCCAAATTTAAGTTGGAATGTTCAATATTGTATTAAGAAGTATTGTACTATGTAATTACATTTAACTGAATAATCTCATAATATGGTGCCTATGTTTTTACTATAATGCTAGAAAATTTAGGAATAGATAAGCAGGATACTGCCAAGCTTTAATTGAATTCCAGCAATATGGAATACAAATACCCGATCAAAATAAAGTCGGATTGGAAAACCCAAGTTGGTGGTGTTTGCGCATATCTGTATTTATTTTCTTACGTCGTCAACCGTCTCGTGTTTAGAAAGTACTCACTTCTAATGGTCACTTCTATCACATCCTTAATTGCAAATCACATGTACTTGACAATCGAACAAAAAGGAGAAGCCCAGCTGAGAGATTCAAGTTCTTGTGCTGATTTGTCAATTTTCTTGTCTGTTAGTAAAGTGAGGGCAGCGACAGAAGCAACAAGTGCCTTCAATTTTTCGAATTTAGAGAAACGGAAAGGAGAAGGTGGATGACAGCTGGTAATAAAAAATTTCGAGTTGATGAAAGAAATTATTGCTAATTAAAGCTCGTTGGTTTCAGTAAATTTGACAGTCATTTTCATAAATTCAAATACTATCAGTGAGGAAGTCTATGGAAATAAATATTGCGTTTTTCCATTATGGTTTATCATTTTTCTGCATTGCCAGTAGTACTGACTGAGACTGACTCATTCGTCAGAACAGAGAATGGGTGATCCAAATTAGATTTCATAGGAAACTCGATACTTTGTCCACAGGTTTGTCAGGCTTGTTAGTATAGAGGTGAAACGTGAAGCTATCAGTTTAGTCGTAAAAGAATGTAAATATATGAAAATGAGAGTTTCTCCATACACACACCGACGATATTCTAATAAATCCTCTTGCTCCGATGAGACTCCTGTGTGATACCACCGAAACTCCATTTCAAATTTGGTTTAAGTACATTAGATAAGCTCATGTCAACGACAGTAACAGTGAATATCGTTGACAGTCAAAGCTAATGAAACAATTCATGTTGAATTCATTTGTGTGCCCATATAGAGATATTCTATGTTTTATAAAACTTCCATCCACACCCATTTGATGAAACTACATAAGTACGAAATAACGTTGAGTGAAATGAATACTTGTTTAAGATGTTCATTGATTCAGGGTAGAGTTTTAGTTGTAGTTGATGAACTGGAGGAGAATGTATGCGGATAGTTCGTGGAGAATATGTATACCCTATGTAAGTCCGTACACAGAAAAAACATATTCTAGTTACCCTAATTCACCTTGATAGAAAAAAGAGATAAAATGACATATTTTATTATATTTGTCCATGTGGAATGTGTCTGTGTGTTGGGACAGACTTTCACTCTTTCGTTCCAGAGTTTCAGCTTGTAAAACTCTTCTAGTGTGTCTCAATTTGAGAAGATGTCTGTAGAAAGGACCGGATATTGAGTAATGTGTACACATGCCCACGTCCAAGTAAGTGTATTAAAAGGTTTTGTGCTGGTTTGTCAATGCGATGGTAAATGGTAGTAAGTGTACGGTACGATGTATAGAGTTTTTTTCCCTTTTCTCCTACACTCTCACTACCCGCCTATTGTCAATAGTACGGCTCTCTTGACTAAAAAAAGAAGGAAAATACATGGTACAGAGTCCGCTCACAGTCTTGAATGCCAACTACCACTGTCGCTTGTCACTCTTTCTATTAGGGTTGAATAGAGCATATTTGGCATTTGTAATGGACTAACGATGACAGTGAGTAGGAATAACATAGAGATATTATGGATACAGGCAGAGGAGTATTGCGGGATATAAAAAAAAGTTGTTCGTTTCGAACGAAAAGAAAAAAATGATGACGGAAATTGACCCCGAAAGCCTTGAACAATTTGCTCGTCAGGTGTTTACTTACTTTTCCACAGATAGCTTAGATGGATGGATGGTTGGATGGATGCAGTGAGTGAATGGAATAGCGACTACCAAGTATTATTATTATCAGTGTATACATATTTTTGATATGACGAATTTAAGAGGGCAGTCACTCTTCTCCTTTCCAAGCCATCTTACTTACCCCCGTCTCTATTCTCAACTGATGCAGGATTTGAAACAAAAAGTCACTTTCTCTCCCTCTCTCTTTTCCTCAAGTGAAATGTGAACATGAAAGGTTTTGCTCAAGTTTGTGCCTCAAACGTAAATTATGATGAGGCTTCTGATAATAGAAGAAGAAACGAGTCAGACGAAAAAAAGGACAAAGGAAAGGAAGAAATTGTGTTTGATTCGGGTATGATGGTGATGAGAGTGTGAGTGTATAGAAAGTTCCGTTGTCGAATTGTCTATTGTGTGTCCGTCTCTCTCTCTCTCTCTCTCTCTCTCTCTCTGTCTTACCCATATGGGTATATGAGAGTATTCTTTCAAAGTCAGTTTTTTTTCGATCCGGAAGTAGTAACATTTACTCAACTCATCTAATATCTTCCCTTCAATTTTTTCCTTTTTACACTCTGTAACAATGCATGTATTGTGTGCTGTTACCATTTTTTTTCATCCAACGCCATCAAAGTTTTGCGTGTGTATTTCTTCACAATATTAAAAAACGAAAGCCGAAAAAAACAAAAAACTTTTATATGAGCAGGACATAGGGATTTGAGATTGGGACGGCCTCACGCTCATGATTCTCTGATTGTCCAATAATTTGTATAAGATGAGATAAGAACCCTTTTACCACCTCGTCCTATCAAAACTCAATAAAAATCACCCTCCTTCTCGACTTCTGACTTGTCAAACTCATGCATACAAATCACATGTTAATTCCCTTTTCATGTCTCCAAACACTATGTACCAGTATAGGTACATATGAACAAACAAACATTTCTATTTCCACTAGTGCTCACTGTGTATAGGGAGAGAAAGAAAGACAGATAGAGAGAGACAGCACGAAGAATTAATAATGTTTTTACTTGTTGGCCCTACTTCTATTTACTCGCATACATATAGTGTGAGTCGTGAGTCGAAACTACATACTCGAGCAAATGGTGATAAGACCAGATGACTCTCTCCACTTTCATCGTTTTATTATCACACACTCACTCACTCACTCTTTCTCTTTGCTTTCACAATCCACATATGAAAGGATGTTCTCCATTCACATTTCACATGAAAAGACCTTAAGTATTCTTGCTATGCAAATTGACATGCTCTACATGCTAAATGCTCCCACAAAAAGGGTTCTTTTCATCGGTCGTTCCCTGCTCTCAATTCACAATTCCCACTATATACACGATCATAAATAATAGTACATGAATTTCTCCATTTGGGGATCTCCATCTTTAACCTCTTGCTCCTGTCCCGGGTCAACTTCATAACAGAACCGATTTTCACAATGTTGAGTGGTCTATTTGGATTCTGATTATTTTCTAGTTCCATGTCGAACAGATTTTCTTCGTATGGGAGCTTCTGCGACCAAGTCGTGAAAAAAACGTTTTTTCATATGCATCATATTCGTGTATATATATTATAGATGGTGAGTAACTAGTAGAAGTTTAGTAGTATTTTAACTTTGATTATAGTTTTCCTTTAGCTCATCAAATAACTTTGAATATTGAACAAAATCTAATGTTAAAGTTGGAAATATAGAAAATGGTCAAAAGAGACCATATTATATTGAATGAGAAAAAATAGAAAAATGATTTTGTGCATGTGTGTTAGTGTACGAATTATCTGAAATGAAAATGTGATCAAGTTTTCTGACGCTTTCGTCCGAGTAAAAAAAATTGTGTTGTATTCACCCCTTTCACTCTCGTATTAAGTCTTTGTAACAAGTTCCATGGTACTCGTTTTGCTCTTTGCTTCTCAAGTGTCATCGACACTTGACGGAAATTTTATTTTGTAAATCGAGTGAATATTCAATTTTAGAGGGATCCTCATCCGTTTTGGTTTGATTACACGTTGGGCTAGACGAGAAATATTGTAGTATGTATGTGGATAAGTACATGGATTTTACAGACAAGTGTAATCTGAGGGTGTTGAATGGTGAGCTCAACTAAATATACCATCCCTCAGCTCTAAAATTACATAGACCAAATCTCTTCTCTTTTTTTTGCATGCTTGTACAAAACCAGCATGTAAAATTGCATAAATCTGACAGAACTCGGAGTTTGAATATTTTTCTGAGACGATCAATTGATTGACCACTTGAAACTTTATTTCATATTACATTTGAAGAAAGAAAAAATCGCCTATTTTCCATCTCATTTGTGATTAGATTAGAGGATGAGAGTTTGGCTCGGCTGTATATAGTATACCATTTGGTAGTTGTTCAGAGGTAATGTGAAATGATTACATACCTACTTTACGTACGTCTCCATCCTTTGAATTTCAAGTTGATAAATTTAGTTTTACCACTTGCAATCTTTTGATGTTTGTGCTTTGCACGTATAAATTCATCCTTTCTCCTTACATCACAAAATGCTCGACTGTATAGTTTTGACTTTTACGTAGCAGTTTGTATTTTATGACATTTGTAAAGACGTTGTTTGTATTTATACTTTTTTTAAATGCTCTCTGCTATCTAAATGCCAAGTGTATTGGAATTTTCCAAAGGTATGGTAAACATGGGGACGACGAGTAAAACTATTCGCACTTCCTCTCAGAGACATTAATTTCAAATTTGAGTGTGAAGTTCTACAGGATTGATTAAACAAAACTTAAAAATAAATACAAACGGATACAGACGTAAAAGATTGTGCCAGAAGGCACAACAGAGTCAAAGTCAGTCCAAACTGTCGATGAGAGAAAGGAGATCATTCAGTCTATTAGTAAATATAGATTGAAAGAGAAAAGACTCAACTTGGATGCGTCCGATGGAAAATGATTTTATCCAGTGTACAGCACAATGCAATTATGGTTTTCTATATTGCCTTTGATGGTTCCCCATCTCAATCTCATGTACTCGCTTACTACTCCTTCTATCTTTTACTGTGCACAGTGTGTGTACCATCATAATAATATATAAAGCGGACGGGCACCTTTGTAATTGGGTTACTCTATTCACTTTGATCGTACATTTTTTCCTCCATCTATATATGTATGTATCTCCACTCTATTTTTCGGTTTTAGTTTTCTTTCATTCTTTTATCTTGCTTCCACGTTTACATCCCTGTATATCGAATCATTCGAATCTACTCATTCACTTTGAGTTCATAGGTTATGATCACAGTGAATTAATGTGCAGTCTTCTTTTCATATTGTTCCCAAATATCTTACATATATATACTTTCTACTGATAATACAATACTTTGTATTTCCCTATCAGCTGTGTATCCATCCTGTTCTTGTTTGCTCTCTGTTTTTTCTACCTTACATTGTTTCATGTTAATTGCGTACTTTGTTAGTATACAAATACAAATACATAGTCGAATACATATATGTATTCCATATCATTACTTATATATATATAGGAGCAATCCGTCTCTGTGCGTCGGTTACCGTATGTATTCGCATGTAATTAAATGGGGCCAAAATTTCAAAATGAGCAGAGGTCAAAATTAATTGGGGTGAAAGGTAGAGCATATAGGGATTACCTTTAAGGGACGTGACCTCGAGGTCATAGTTCAACCCTTAAGAGTACTTTCCCTATAAGTTCCATTTCACTACGCAGGTGCATATATGACGCTATAGGTACTAATACGCACATACGGATAGGAATTTTCCGTTGTATGGTGTTTCCATCTACCGGGAAAGGTCGGGAGTCACCTACTCAGTAGTTACGCGGTCAAATACTCGATGGCGCCACATACTACAAAACCCGCGTATAAAAATTTAAAAGCGTAGACAAATTTTGATGAGTGTTCAAACTCTTCAAACACGTGCCCCCCCAAACCCTTTCAGGGGTCGGTGAGGACGTGTCTAAAACTTGCCGCAGAATATTTAAAATCCGGTCATGCCGCGATTAAAATCCGAGAGGGGCCAAGGCGAGCGCGCTTCGCGAGCGGATAGCAAAATGAAAGTTGTGTAGAAAGCTAGCCGTAACATAGCTTCTTAATAAATATAATACTTAAGTATGATAACGCCGCAGTAGCGGCGGGCACTCCGCTAGTATGGAATATGACATAGAGATAGATTCTTGTAGTCATTCTCTCTTTTAATATACAGATAATAAAGATACTTTAGTTGTGGGTGTGGACATGCAGTAGACTCAGATTATTGGGAATATGTAGGCATTTAGAGTTAAAAATGTTTGTAAGGGATATAAAGATACTCCCATTTATTAGCACCTACATGCATTTTGGTTTGGAGTGTGTCTGGAATTATGTCAAGTCAAAGTCGAACGTCGAGTGTAATTCACCATGTAATTCCTTATGGTGGGGGGATCTGACTTCAATCTTGAAGCTCCCTTATCCTCTTATCCTTTACTACTTCAACGCCATCCGAGCCCTAGATTACTTAGTTTTATATTCTCCCTACAGTTTCAAAACTAAAAATCTATGTAATTTCTAGGCATATACAGGTTTGATGCATCTGCCTGCAAAAAATACCCTAATATTTATTCGCTCGAATATACTGAAATTCCAAATCGTTTAACAACTTTTGTGAAATACAGACTTAATTGTAGATTTTGTGGGTGATTTTAAGCTATAAATATATGTTTAACCGTATTCTTCTATACTGAATCGATTCACATGAAACGTACAAAATGGAATACAAAGAAATGTGACTATTGTTGAAATTGTAATGGGTATTTAGTATTTGGGTATCATCGGATTATTGTATGCAGTTACCTGGTCGTACTTCCTTCTTTTGCAGATGGGACTGTTCATATATTTCCATTTCCTTTCGAATCCATCATGTCTTTTCCTGGAAGATGAAAAGTATTAGTATATATATGAAGTGTGTGTTCAATGTCAAAGCGAGTGAACAAGTAATGGGAATGTGAGTGAAGTGAACATGGTTGGTTGGATTTATCTGTAATAATTTATTCAGTCTGTCTGTCTGTGTGTATGTGAACGGAGCTTGGCTAGTTTTCTCTGGATTATTTTGGTGTGACTGCTACATGTTATGTACATACTGTGACTGGACTTTGGAGTTCTTTCATTGAGAAATTATGAATGAGTTTTGGAGTTCGCTTAAGAGCTTACATTTACAGAGCCATCGCTACGCTTTTGAAGTAAGTTCTACTTTGTGTGTGGGTGCCTTTTAAATCTTCTTTGTGACTTGATGAGAAAGAGAATGAGAATATTGGTCGTGGGTTTCAAAGTTTGACTGTGTTGGTCCTGGCTTTTATGCTTTTGTAAATATACGTATGTAATACCTGGCTATAATATGATTCTGTGGATTGCTTGACTTGAGTGTAGTCCACTCACATGTACATACGTGCAAGAGTTATTAGAGATGAAAGATAAATGAAAAAAAAAGTCATAATATTTATTTGTTAGCTATGGATTCCTCTTTGAGTTTGTATCTGTGTAGTATGTACATACTATACGTTTATCATTTATAGCTTTTAGTCTCTCTAAGATGGGCACGGACCAACTTGTACTTGTGCGATGTCATTCATTTATAAAGAGAATACTGAGACAGAAATATAGAGAGAACTGAGGACAAGGAAGGAGAAGGAGAAGGAAAAAAGAAATTTTTTGTCATGTTCGAGGATAAAAACTGGAGAGAGATTCTCTTGTAGTTCTTTTTTTTTTGTGGCTTTTATCCTCTGACGACCGAGTACTGAGTTTCCAAGTCGAATTTATTGAGTATTAATACTTTAGACAGAGTACAAGATCTAAACGAACCAAAGGCAGAAAATCCTTAATAATGTCGATGGATTTGGGAATGACGAATGAACACATGTATGAGGAAATCCATAGTCTTCTTTTCACATCATATATATGAAAAGGGACAAAAATGGATCTTCTTGTATTGTCCATCTTGTTAATCTTTTCTCTCTGTTTGAATCCACATCCACATCGGCGTTCGATTGTCTGATTAGTCCCCAATCATGACTCCCTCAACAATAATCATGTCTCTTTGGCTTCTCAGAGTTCCTCAGTTTCGGTTTTCCCTTTTCATTCACCAGGCTCACCACACTACACGTTCCGTATGTACATGCGTGTTCCTTTCCCTTTGTTGACATGGAGTTATCTTCACGTTCTCATAGACGAACCAAGAAATTTTCTTGTTGTCTCATTGTGGATTTTTTCATTTCCCCTGTATCGGATTTCGAATTAATTTCTTCTTATAACTTGATTACATTTGTAATACAATTTACTTTTACTTCTTCAGATCATATTTGTACGACATTAAATCCTTTTTTGTTTGTTTTATTGCTTCTTGCGTTGACTATGAAGGTCGTACATATACATATTCGATAGACTTGCATTTCCTAGTGAAAAAATCATCTTGTTTATGTTGAGTTGAGTTTCTGAGCTCGAGTGTGGAGGGACAAAAAAAACGAGGAAACTAACAAGCAATCGGACACCTTCATGAAAAAAATTCAAGATTGAATGATGCCAGTTTAACAAACGATTCAACATGGTCTGAAACAGCGTGACGGCGCGGCGGACATGGTGAAACTTATAAGCGTCGTCTTGAGTATAGTAAGTAACCTTTTCTCCTTTAATAGTTGGAAGTCTGTAGTCTGTAGCTTACAGCTTTAAGAAGTTGTAACCAGGACCAAATGATTGCTGACTGTAAGTGTGTGTAATCCATAATATTCCAGTCAACTTTGAGAGTCTCGTCACTTTTCTTCATCATGTGTATCTTATTCCCTACTTTTCTCATTCTCTCTCTCTCTCTCTCTATTTGTTTCACTCTCGTTCTCTGGTGAAAAATAATAAGAATAATAATAAAGCGAGAAAAAAGACCCATCACCCAATTCAAATCCAAATGGGGAGAAATTCTGTTGTATTTTGTTACTTGTTACAATGTAGTTGACTATAGATTTACAAGAACAAACTCAATACACTCATATTAGCTCTATTCTTTGCCCTTTCTTTTGCTTCAAACTCAAGACTCAAGATTGAAGAGTAGCCATCCGCAGAGAGGTGATTTACACATATATAGAGAAAGCTCCGAAAATCCGTATTTTTTGTTACATGTGACTGACACTGACGATCAACTTTTTTGTCTTTTTTTCTCGTCTCGTTTGTTGCCCATACATTTTACTTTACCTTACTACACTTACTTTGTATTTTGTTGTACAGATACATAAACTTACCAACTTCCAACTTGAACGTCAAAGCCAATGGGCAGAAAATAACGAGCTCCCACAGGATTTCCTTTCAATCTCTTTTCGATTTCCGTCTCTTCCTTTCTCTCTCTTTCTCTCCCTCTCTCTCTCTCTCGTTTTCCCCCACGCTTACCTGCTCATGTTCTCTCCTCTAATTTGAGGTGGCAGAGCACGGGGTGAATGATTTGGAATACACCAAGATTGCACATTGTTTTTTTTTATAACAAACATTTTCCGTAAAGCTTTCTGAATTCTAAAGGAAAATGCCAAACGTAGCAAATAATTCATAAAAGAAATTCCGCCCTCATCCTTTCCATTCAAGAGTTCTTAATTGGAAATGTCTGTACCATTGACTGAAAAATGCGAGTCTTCCGTTTCCATCCGTTCCGTTGTCATCTAAATGCATAAATGGTCAACATGCCCACGTCTCTCTATAGATATCCATTCTCTTTATGTCTACTGTCTATACGTTTCCTCCGTACAAAAAATGTGAGTAGTCCTATTCTTTTCATCTTTACCAATAGAAGGAAAAGAAAACAAATGAAATCATTTAAAATATAATTTAATTTAAATGACTTAAACGAATGTGTACACGTGGAAATGAAAGACAAGTCTCTTTTATGAGGAATTATTTGAATTTTGAATGGGACTTGCGTGTGCATACACATAGACAATATCAGCATTTTGAGAGTTGAGAGTAATTTAGATAAAGTATAGAAGAGTGACTGGGGAATAGGGTTGCGTATCTACACACATGTAACTACAAATGTAAAAGCATGAAATCAAAGTGCAAGGATACTTTGAATCAAAGTATAGGGACGACCAGAACAAATTCAATCGAGGAAACCCTTTTAATTGAGTGCCGCCGTCCATCCATCCGTATCTAACCCCAGACTCATCGTCACTGACTTTTACAACAAGAATATATCAATACACAGACACACACACACACAAACACGAACACACATGGACATTCACAGGGTACTCAAGAAGGACGATAAAACTAAATGGAATAGATGGAAATCAAATTATATGAACATTATTGGTATTGCTGACTTTTGTGTGGTGTCTCGTCTCGTCTGTATAGTCTGCATTTGTCTGATGCTATTGCAAAAAAAGTCGGTGGGGAGTCCAGCATATAGAAATGAAATCATGGATTTATTTATTTATTCAACTTTTTATTAATGTGTCATAACCAAACGATTCCATGACGCTTCCTCCTCTCACTCCCTTAAGTTGAGGGCCTCAACAATACACAATAGGGAAAGCCCATTGGAAACCAGCACGGATTTTTTTTCATAGTGGCAATAACACAATCAAATAACAATACGTAATGCAGTTAATACTCTCTCCCTCTCTCTCTCTCTTGTTCCTCCTGAATATTTCTGGATACAGAAAATAAATTATTTTCATAGTGAGGGATCCAGATCGTGACTTGTGTCCTTTGTTCCTTCATATATATAGGATTGGCTGTAGGAGGAAAACCCAACGTGAAAAATATCGATTACAATTAAGGTAACACTCTTAGAAATCACTCATTGTTGGGGAACAAAGCTCGTTACATAAGTGGTACACGAGTATTTAGTTGTGAGATGTGAGACTGTGAAGGATAGCGCGTGTAATGTCAAGTACAAAAACCTTTAAAGGACATTTTAGGAAGAATGGAAATGGGATAAATAAACATCTAGGTACTACAAATAGGTAAGTGAGTGTATATATACTTGTAAACAGATGGATTTCTTTCAATTCTGCAAGGGAGCGGCAATGAATTAGAGTCAAGTAAATTGGGTTGCTTCCTCGGTGTTTACTCTTGAATTCTGAAAGAATGACAAGGATACAGAAATAAAGACATCAAAAGAACGAGCAAGCCAAGCTGATGGGAGACGGAAGGTTTTCTGCTGTTTCATGTTTCAGAACTTTTGAAACAGAAAACCTTCTGAATCAGAAACAGGAAATACAGATAAAGGAATTGACCATTGAATTGATTTTCTTATACACCTACAGTGGACTGTGGGGAGTGTACATTTGGCTAGTACAAAAGTATTTGCTGCTAATTTATGGTTAATGACAATAGTATAAAGACAAATTGAGATAAAGTTTGAAAAGCTATAGTTGACGCGAGTCGTTTATCGTGTAGAACTTTTCGAGATGGAAAAAGCATTGGCAAAGCTAGTGAAATGTAGTGAAAAAGTCTTGAGTATCCTTCACATGAACCTATATCAGTCTCAGTGTCTATACTACCTACTAGATTTATCGACAAGCATCTGTATCTTTAAAATTTGTTTGTGAAAATGTGATGTCTTTCTTTGTGTTTGTCTTTCTGGCGTTTACTTTACTTTCCTACGCATATTGAATTGTTTATTTGTTTGTGATTTTTAAATGCCCATGAGTATTTGAGTATGCAAACATAACAAACGAGGAATTTTGAGGAAGAGGAAGAAGGAACAAAAATGCCAGCTGACCTCGCACCTACACCTGTATCTGTCTTGGGGAATAATATCGAATATTGCAGAATACAGAATACAGAATGGATATGCAAAGGGATAAAGAATGAATTTGATTTTTTCCCCTTCCTTTGTCAAATGTGAACACGTCCAGATTTATGGAATTGAAAAACGTTTTCTCCAGAACAAAAACTGGGTAAAGTGGTCAAATATGTATCCAGAAGGGAAATACGAAACTCTATGTACAGAACTGACATAATCTTTTGGCGTTAAGAAATAACAAATGACGTTTAAGGGTTTTAAACCTTTCCTTTTGTCTAGAATAACGAGAGCGGCTCATTCCTTTTTCTTCTTTCTATCTGTATATACTTAATATTTCCACTGGTTCAGACTTCAGCTTGAGGGTGTGCATTCTGTGAATGTAGTATGTAGTAAGTTGGAGGGGATTTGGATTTGGAATTGAAACTCGTGCTCAGCTTGTGTCACTGTGCACGGGAGTAAAACACCTTTTACTTGTCTCGGTCCATCTTCTCAAAGTCTCGTTGATCATTTATTGTTCGCTGGAGGCGCACATCAACACTTTCCCCACCATCTGCCCCCATATCTAAACTACATGGAAAATATCAATCATTGCACTCATTGTTCATCTTCCTCTACAGAAACGAATACGAATACGAATGATTGTATTTGTATGCTGCTCTCCGTCCATCTCTACAACAATGTTATGCATATCATTATTATCGGCATTTCAAGTGTGTATACGTGTGCAATTGAACCCATAAAAAGATTAGAGAAAGAGTATACACAACAGACACACGCACTCGAATATTATATTCATTTGTTCTTCCATGTTCAATGTTCACCCTCGGACTACTACAGACTATTTCTTTCTTCATATACCATACAACCATGAAGGATTGTCAATATGTGAAGGAAATACGGAGAAGGGTCACGTTTACTCATCTCAAAATGCCAATTCCAATGAAAGTGTACAGGAACCTGAGAAATGTTGTTACCTTATCGTACAGCGTATTTACATACTATTTACATTTACACTGTATTTTTTTGAGCACCACAGTGTCAGTCATACTGGAAGGGACTTGATATCTCATATGCTCCTATTGTTCAAGGGATTTAAACTTTAAAGCGCCTTGATTTATTTAAAAGTGGATGGTAATGCAGAAGGCAGAATAAATTCAAATTTGATGATTACAGACACACACACACCTTGACGATGCCTGTGGTCCTTGTTTACAAGTTATTATTATAATAGCAATATACGTTTCATACAAAACCCCCATATTTGGGTATAATTTAGACGCTTGTGACTTACAATATCGAGACAATCCCAAAAATAGACGATTTGTATTTTCACTCTCAACTTCATTATTCACATCTGCTCACGATGAGAATGAGAAGTGCTGGTGAAATCTTTTCTACCATGGTGAATTCCGTCCTGAGTATTTTTGTTTTGCTTGTTAGATATGGTAGAATTTATGAGAATGTCATAAAGGATTCATTGGAGTGTATATTACACGTGTGTGTGGTTACATTTCATATTAGGCGTAAAGTCGAATGCAAATGCTAATAGTGGCTTTCGCTATCTGAATCACTTTTAAAACCTTTGGACAATATACAGATAGAAAGCTACCCAAGTCAAACACAGATGGTAAGAAGACAAATTCTCGTCCATGTGAGTCAAACATTTTTTTGATTAGAATTTGGAAATTACATTGTATACAGTGTTTTTTGTATGCGGGTTGGTTTATCCGAATGGGAATGAAATATCTTGAACATGGTCTCCGGCAAGTGCAGTGTGTTTCCAATTCCATTTTCCATATCAAAAGTCAAAAGCCTCAAGTCCCATTATCGGATCCGTGTCAAAAAGCTTGTTCATACAAAATAAAAATGAGAATTTACCGTCTGGATTGTTGATAGTGCAGGAGAGTTGAAAGGTTTTATTTGTCATTTTTTCATGTAGCACTATGATGAGCATGAATTGTGAGCCATGCCTCGTCCCTACATGCAAATGTAATAAAAATTCTAACCATAAACGATAAATGATAAGGAATTATTACATTATTTAAATTATTCAGCTATTGCAAAATCATTTACTTGTGCAGACAGAGGGTCTGGCGCGATATAAAACTCATTTTGAAATAGCTGTCCTGACTAACTCGCATGAGTTGGAGTAGTAAAATGATGTCTACGTCAAATTTTAGACCATGTAAATAATAATTAAAAAAAAGTTGATGACTTTGTGACCTGTTGTCATCAAAATATATTAATTTGACAAAACAAAATCGGCTGAAAAAACTTTTTACACGCGTTGGGTGACCTACCATGACCTGTCGTGCCCTAGTGACCAAACTCAAAATATTTTTGATGATAGTTCTGATATGCGGTAGGTGTTATTAATTGATATTCCAAGTTTGAGGTTGGTTGTCAAATGGGAAGGGTAAAAAATGTCCGTTTTAGTTTTTTTGAAATCTCAAATTTCCCATATGGAGTTCTCCATAAGAAAAGGGGTGGAAGACTACTTTTCACTTTTTTGCATATTAATATATAGAAACACACGGACTATTTTATAGACAAAGTTAGAAGTCTGTAAAAAAATTGCAAACATTTTGAATTAATTTACAAAAATTAGTTAAATTCAAACAAAATATATGATGATTTCTTTCTTGTGATGTTTGAATTACCAAATCATCGGCAAACGCCTTGACGCCAAAGAGGCCAAAAAGGAAAACTCAAATATCTTTTAATCTAAAAAGTAGTCTTCCACCCCTTTTCTAATAGAGAACTCCATATTTCCATATATATGTATAACGTAACCAAAAAGCGGTCATGGCTTCCTTTTCAAAAATTTTAATGTACGTCAAAAACGTGGACTTTTGACTTGAATTTTTTTCCTTTAACGATAACTTTGAACTCTTTGCAAGAAATCCTGATGTCATTTTTATTTTATTTTATATTTTAAATGGCTGTAAAATTGATTTTTCAAAATCATCACTCTCGAAAAATGAAGAAAAATACCAAGTTTTGGAGAAAACGTTTTTTCAGTCGATTTTTCAAATTAATATATTTTGATGACGACAGGTTTGCAAAGTCATTAACTTTTTTTTTATTCTTATCTACATAGTCTAAAATTGGACATGGGTATCATTTTACTACTCCAACTTATGCGAGTTAGTCAGGAAAGCAATTTGAAAAGTGAGTTTTATACCGTGGCGGACCCTCTGTACACCCGCACACATCGTAGAATGTAAAAGGGGACTTTGACTGGTACACATGAAAATATCCTACCAAATCCCTTGCAGCAGAAAGAAATAAAAAATATTTTTATCATTAAAACCTTCCATTTTCCATTGTATGAGCACTACAAGAAAATCACATGTATAGACAAAAATAAACTTTCACTCATTGAACATTTTTTAATGTTGAAAGTCGTTCAGGACTGCGTTGCGTATATTCTCAGATATACTTACTGCTGTCGAGTACATACGTTTGGATTTGCAAATTACAGATAGCAAGTATAGCAATTGAATAGGTTAAAAGTTTCTATTATGGGGCTCAAAGTTTTTGAGTTTAGAGGTTCGCATCCTCGTACATATTCGTATATAGTTACATAAAGAACAGCCAGAACAACACCAAAGTACCAGAACAAAGCGTTATTATTAACCTGTACATTATGTTGAGAGTAAGTATATATGAATTGAGCGAGACTTGACTAGAAACTTAGATATATACATAATATGTACATAATATCGTACTCATTTGTCATTCAAACAGAGACAATCTGAGTGGGACTCTGATGAAAACTTTGTCAAAAGATATGAGAAACTGTGAAGACAAGAGGAGAAGAATAAGTAGAAGAAGACGGCGAAGGATTACTATTTAAAGAAGAACTTGAGAACAAATCACATCTCTGTGTAGCCCATCATAATATAATATTATTCCTACGGGACGTCAATGGAAAAAAGAAAAGAAAAACTACCGTAGACGTATGTTCAGAGTAGAGTTGTCTCTAGAATTCAGATTTGATGGGCAGAGAGAGAGAGAGAGAAATAGACGTTGTCACTTTCTCTATAGTCACGTCGTTTGGATTCTCTGTAGTCCTACTTGTACAATGTACAATGTACATCATGCATAGAATATTTCTACCAGCCCACGAGCAGTTTCTGTTTGGATATGAATACAAAATATGAAATGCCGCGTAGAGGAAATCAAGTGAAGGCATATTTAAAATTTCTACTAGCACAAGAAGCTAGTTTGAAAAGAGAGCTTTTGGATTTGAATATTTTGGAGAAGAGAACAAGAACACACTCTCGCTCTCTATCTATTTTCTCCACGGTTCTTCGGTCTTGATGATGGTGGTGGTGGTGAGCTGAGCGTTTGCTTGCCTCGTCCCAAGTCCCATCATCCCATCCCATCAAATTCACATTAAATATGTAGATAGTTGACCGAGCGGCTTACCGCACAATCACAGTCTCTTCTTTCTTCATACTTCTTCTCTCTCCAACTCGAAAAACTTGTTTCATGTTTTACAATGGTTCTGTACTTGTGCACATATGTGCCACATTTTCTACACTCTGAACATCTCAAATCCCCAAGTTTTCTCCATCTCCATCTCTCGCTCTCTCTCTCTCTCTCTCTCTCTTTCGTTTTTTTACATGTATAGAAATTATACTTTCTCGTTGAATGTCCAAAGCCTTGAAAGTGTATAGATTGTAGATTGTTGAAGGTTCAAGCTGAGCGAGACAAATTTAGTTTGGTGGTACTTAAGGTATTGGAATTGGCAAGTTACATTACGGATTCTTTGATCACTATCCCGAAATATGTCATTCCTTGTAGGGGCGAAAGAATTTAGATTACATCCTCAAGTGCATACAGTGTATATGCCATGCAGAGACAGACAACCACCCACCCACCACAACAGTTGCATGTGCCAGATAGATAGTAAATAAATATTTACGCGAGAGTATGAGTCATAAAATCGGTTTTGGAAATGTGAAAAATTTGTCGAGAAAATTGTACATTTTTCTATGTAGGTTGTACTTTTTCGAGGTTCGAGTTTTCCCATTTCAATTTCCTATCGATGGAGATTGTATACAAGAAGGAAAGAGACCATCATCATTTTTCAATTACCATGAGAGGCCATGAGCATTCAACCTTCCAGTCTTCAGCAAAAAAAACTATGAGATAACTTTCTCCACGGAATGTGTGTGTACATAAGAATAGACAAACCATGCACTTATAATACACAGGACAACAAGGATAAGGCATAGGCACGAATGGGAAAGAAGAAAGAAAGAATGAATAATTTCTGGGGATGCCAACATTTGTAATTACAGTCAAAGGGATGCTAAATCACACAAGTCTGTAAGGTTCAATACAGATCAACCCTCGTGTGAATTCTCGTGTCTAGTTAATAATTTAGTTCTTCTTGAACGGTCTGGTTCTCATCCTATATAAACTAGTCCATAGTTTCAATGAAACGAAATTCGTAATAGATTTCCATTTACCTTGAAACACTCTTGAGAAAATGTATTTAAAACACTGCCGATGGCGACAATTCATGTCAAATTTCAATATGCATGGACGTATGGAGTTGTGTCATTGCCATTGTCACAATCCAGGAGCATATTCCCGTCTATATTCTGATTCATATTCAGTTCACTATCAATTATGTATATATGCATGCTCAACCTAAGCAACTGTTGCTTTACTCAAACTATTATATGATTTGAGGTTTCCCCACTTTAAATTGGAATTTGGACTGTTTTTTCAATGTGGTCGTCGGGGCTTTAAAAATATTTACATGAAGATTTTTGTACCAGTGAATCATAATTTCATTTAGATTCATTTCTGTTCAGCGGTCGTCTATCAGGAATCACTGGAATCAGGGATAGGAATGTAATTATGTATGATCAAATTGGATGGTTGCGCCTGTGAGTGAGTTCTCCCAGTATGCAAATTTGGTAAGATTTCTATTAATAGCAATAGAGTTTTGGCCATCTTAATTGCCATTTATAGTCGTGTTCTCTTGTGGTAATTAACTACTGGGAGACACTACTTGTGGATAATGAAGATTCTGATTAAAACTTTGTAATTTCCTTTTACAATCTTAATTTGTACAGATTCTAGAAGACGATTGGTAAAAACAAAAAGGTAATACATATTTATTCATACATCACAGTTATTTCTCCCAAAGGCTAAAACGTAATAGATGCTACAAGTTTCCGGGGTTTTTAGTATTCATTTGGCTAAATTTTATAATGCCTGTAACCAGACCCAAACCATACCATACACACAAAATTATGAAGAGTCAAAGGCAAAGGTTGTGGAGTCTCCAAAGTCTACATATTCTATCGTGAATGCATACGATATATATATATATACATACGTGTACACACGTACGTACACGGAACGGACCCTACTCCATCCATATGTGAATATGATGGATGGACTTTTATTCATAAGGGACAATGTTAAAATTCAATCAGGACAGTTGTTCTGAATGGACTATTAATTCGCAGGCGTCATATTCCATAAGCCATTTCCTAATGAAAAAGATACACTCTCCATGTAGTTGTGTGTTCGTGTGTGTGTGTGTATGTTCGTTCACAATCATAATCATCATGGAGTCAGGACATGATAGAGAAAGAGAGAGAGAGAATGATGTACCTATACACGGAGAGAGAGAGAGAGAGACGAAAAGAATATGTACGTGGAAAAATGAATTATTATGTCAATCCAATAAAATTCCTCCTATTCGTATTGTTCCCAGGAGCGTAAATGATCCACCGTAATAGTCTGTCTGGGGTTCTTCTCGCATTTCATTCATTTTTTCCAGCCAATAGTATATGCAATCAAATACAATCAAAACCCAAATCAGTTCAACGTACATTCACAAAAGATGATTTTTGCAAAGATAAACAATAATTTACATGTATATGTATATAAAATATGCATGCATAAAGTCAGGGGAAAAAATCCTTGACTTGTCTTTCGATTCTTAATGTTCTTTGCTATATAGAGTTGCTGTATCCGTATGTAGGTTATGTATACCTATAAAGTATATATATATGTAAGATTTGACAAAAGGGACTACAATAAAATAATTGAAAGTTAGAAAAATTACTACAGACTACATATTGATATATTTGTAGGTATATTTATACGCAGTTCCAGTTCCTATTGGATGAACAAACGGGGCTCAATACTGTGCGCTGTGTGGTTTGATCATTTTTTTGATCAATTGAATTTGAGTACACAGATAGACAGATAGTTATCCCCAAATCGAATTTTGTGTGCTGAAGGATGAAGGTTGTTTGAGCTTGCTATATACTATGTACAGACGATGTAAAACTGTCAGAAAGTCCGAGTATCACAAGTCAATGATTTTTTTGCCCAAATGTTACCTAATTAAGTTAGGATCCATTGTGTGGGTGCATTATACAGATATATTCCAATATTCATCTCTGATTTGCAGATTTCTAGATGGGATTTTGTCCTTTTTTTTTGACAAATATGTTTTTAGGCTACAATTTTGAAGATTATAAAAGTACTAACCCAATTTAGATAATTTATTATGCGATATCCCTTCATGAATTTTATTCCCTCCTTTCCCCTCTTCTTCATTTGACTAAGCTAATATGCAAAGGACGATGAGACTGAATTTTATCCGTTCAATCTCAATAACCATATTTCGTAGTACTTAATATAGTTTCGTTATTCATAATTTTGTTGGTAGAGCACTGGTTAAAGTCTTTAAAGTCAAGTCAAGTTCTTTCAAGGGAGCAGAAGTGAGACCTACATTGAACAAATGAATGAGTATAGGGAAAAACATAGTTTCAAGTTTCATCCCTCTTTTCCTCTGTTGAACAGAGTCTGTTCTGATTTGGTGACTAATCTGGTGGTATTCGGATTCGAGTATTTTTATTATCTTGATTAACTGCTCGTTCATCATCACATTCATGCCAAATGTTCTCAACGTGTCTATTTTAATGCCATATATATCGTCCATACAGTCGTGTAAAATCACTGTACTATTTGTAAAATCCCTTAAGGACGACGATCAACCAAAATTTCATTGGCATATCCTCGTAAACCGAATACAAGCCGAAACTAAATATTGAACAACTCTAGATCCTCTCCCAAAATGCTATCAAAATGGTAATCTCATTATGCCCTTCGCCATTTCCTATCCCTTTACCCCCAATTTATATTTACAAAAATCTGGAATTCTTTGTAATTGTAATTCAGAATTACTAATTCTGTACATTTATCAATTCACCTTCAAATTTGAACAGGAGTATTGTATTGCAGAATCGGACACTTTTCTCAAAAAATGTAAAGTTTTGCTGCATAATATACCTATTATATGTACAGTATCCAAATATAGTTCTGAGGGAATTAAAGAAAAGTAGAAAAGGCATTTCAAACGGAAGTCCAGGAAATGACCATATAAAATATAAAAGCAGATAAGCGATTTGTTACTTCCTATACAGCATGAAACATGTTTGAGAATTATATACACATTCATAAATGTGTGAGGAACATTAGATGAGTGAGCTTTGTATAGAATTTAATCACCACTCATCATATCATCCCCACAGCCACATCAAATGTCTTGATGTTTTCACAGATAAGCAAGCAAAATAATCTTCCTTGAACTAGAACTCTGTCCCCTGCAGAGTCTGAGAAGGAAACAAAGCCCTCGCCGGATTGAACTTGTTCTATATTATTTTTGTGTAAGTTTCCTTCCATGTATATTCCAGTAGATATTCCAGTCACTAACAGTTGACAGTTGAGCACTCGCTCAGTTCATAGTTCATATACGGTATACGCACACATGGAAATAATGTTTTCTGTGTGAACACTTGCTCGGCTTCTTTTTCAACTTTTTTCCCAACAACTCATGGTAATTATTTGGGTTATTGTTTGTCCAATGATTCCAATGAAAGTACATGGAGATGCTTATCAACAATGCGTGTGTGCGCGAGCGCATTTCCATTTCCGATAGTAAAAAAACTTAATTTTTGAGATCAGGAGAAAAGAGATAAAGAGAGTCTTTATACTTTATACTTACGATATTCAGATAAATCCAAAAAAGTGAGAGTGGGAACATGGAGACCATGGTATGAAATGAGAGGACTTTTAAATTAGGCAGCTCACACGACCAGGATTAAAGTCAACATAGTTGGGGTTAGACAGCCATTGTGTATGTGTGTGTGAGTTTGAGTGGGGTGAGGATATTTCTATACATAGTACAGCGAATGTAAATGCAAATAGTTGTGGCATCACCCGGATTTTTAAAAAATACAAATACAAAGTATTCTCTCTTTCTCTCTCTTCCTCCTCATTTGTTTGTGTCAAGGTTCTTTCTGTGCTCATGTTTGACGTTCTCCAAGTTTTTGCCGTTCGTCCTCCCTCCACTGTCAATATACGTACGTAGATAATGGGAGAAAATTTTCACATGAACCCCGATGAGTAAAATTTAATGCATTGGTCTCGCACGTCCCACACTTTTTAATGAGCCCATCTTTTCACAAGAATTGATATTTGATATTCCCCTTCGCAATACTAAAACATGGAAAACCAAAGAATTTCATACATAAACAGAGAGAGAGAAGAGAGAGAGCACAATGTAAATCCAGATGACATAACATATTCTATTGATAAATGATAAACGTAATAATAATACTCAGTATTTAACAACATTTCTTGCTATGTCTCTCACATTGTTGTGTATTGAGGAGGGAATGGAATTATGCATGATATAGCGTCCACCATCACCCATGATGAGAAAAAAGTCTATACACAATGAGACGAACGGACGGACGTCGTGCACTGAAGATAGTTGGGGAATGAAGCATCAAGGGAAATAGTTGATGGGGAAATAAAATACGATCACATACTGCCCTTTGATATGTATCAGAGTAAATATAGATATACCTATTATTTATCATGTACGAAATGACCAAGATGGGAATGTACGATATATATGTATATAATAAATAAGGAGATGGGAAAAGTTTGTTGCGAAAGATGAGTCTGGTATAAAAATAATAATGCATGTACTTAGTGCTAGTTAGTAGACAACATAATGCCGTTTTGAGTTGCATATGAAATAATTTAATACAATAATAAAAACCCATAGTGAACTTGGCTATGTCACGGGGAAGTGACTGTGAAAGTGAGTGTTACCCCCATAATTTTTGGATTTGATTCCCTCACTCGCATACATATGCCATTTTATAGAGAAAAACGTTGCTCATGTATTTCATAAATATACTATTTATGTGCATATGTGATGAAATTTCTTTGAGTTGATATACAAATGATGACGGGATGGAAAAGTTGATAGAGAAAAGAATGAGAGCGAGAGAGAGATGACGCGTGCTACCCGAGGTCACTCTTCTATTTTGTTGCCGTTCCACTCTTTTGAGAAGCCGACAACCGTGGTGCTTTATCAGACGGATTTAGCGCCTTTTTACTTCCCATCCTCAAATAAACTTTTCATACATACACTCATTCATTCCTCTCTCCTATCGAAATCCAAATCTTCCAATGCTATACACTTTGTATATGTTAAATGAAATATAAGCTCCAATACATTTTTTCCGGAGTGATCCAGTCCCATCCCAATTATTCATTTTTTCCCTCATCCCACTGTCCCAGTCGGTTTTCTATTATTCTATTTGTATTTTGGTTGAACTATTGCAGATTCATTGTCTGTCAGATGTGAGAAAGTTGAGAGATCTTGTTTCTATATGGCTTTGTGTTTTAGTTGATTTGCATAGTGAACAAAAATGCATCGCTGCATCGCCTAAGGATTCCTCACAATGTTGGATTTGAGTTGTCATCTGCTCATTATTTAAAACCAACCTTATTTACAGTGACTCCATTATATATTTTAAGATTTTTCCACGAATGGATTAAATATTCAGCAAACACACAAGACAAGAGAATGCAAAAGATAATCCTTTCTGTTATAATGTTCCTTCCATCACTTCATGTTTTGTCCTCACATCAATGTCATATTTTCATTTGTAATCTCTACATATTTCCCCACCAAAGTAATGAATTTTATAGCTTTTTTTGAGCCTCATCATCACACACAGAGTCAACAGGAATTCAGAAAATGACGTGGAAACGAAGATTTCCTCAGTATGTTGGAGCTTGAATAATTATTTGTAGACATTTTAATGAACGACGATAGAAATTGTCCAGCAATAGAAATAAATTGTATATACATATACAATTTCTATTCGTAGTAAATTTGCATTTTTCACGTTGTAACTGCATCAAACAAATAGCATCATTAGTTTGCATAATTAACACATTTTCTTGTCTAATTCAAAATGAGTACAACTAATTTAAACATGAGTACAAAGAAAATGAATGGCAGAAATATCTGTAATGGATTGCATGGAAAGATCATTACTAAATTACCGGTATATATTTGCATCCGTTCTCTTAATTTCACCACACGCTCATTATGTATTTCACACTGAAAGTCTGTCTCTATTGATAAATTCAATGGAATTACATTTTGCATGTACGAAAAAAAGACACTACAAATTAATAATTAATTCAAATTTCATCGAGTATTTACATAAAATAGAATAAAATAAAAGATCCCACACAGAGGCTTCCCCTATACAACAAAATAACAGCTCGGTTGCATTTCTGTATGAGCAAAGGGATTATCTGCTTATTACTATTCATATGATTTCCGTGGTTATTTTTCGCCGTGTGAAACACATATGGTGTGGGGTTGATGTGTGGATTATGGATGTGGGCTCTATTTTTTTTTTGTACACTCACACTGATCGTGAGCCAAAGGGGTAAGAAAATTCAAGCAATATCTAGGTATACGAAGCAGACAGACATAAATGTCGTCGGTAGTTACTGCCGCTGTACATACATATACATGCATACAACCAGCATGTATTGAATATTCAAGCTGATGCCGGAATCGGAAATTCACGTTTGTTGGTTTTTGTTTAGTTGTTGTTGTGTTTTGTCTGCCTCCGTCTCTCTCTTTCTCTCTCTGTTCATCTGCTGGTGTGTCGTTATTGTCGTTTCATTTTACAGTTCAAGATCATGAGGTCTTCAAGTTTAAATAACCAACAAGAGGACGGCATATACACATTTACACACATGAATATTCGTATGTCATTCATTCTTACACATGTATTCACATGTATGTACATCTTCCTATGAATCGTCATAGAACCAGAACCAAGATTGCAGGAAAAGTTCTCTTTCTCTATATTTTTTTTTCACCTGCTCGTCACAGCGTGCACTTCCTTTATTACCACACCACACCACACTACTTACTTACACATTCATAATATAATGTATACCCATAGTTGATACTTTTATTCTTTCTCATCCCAACTACAGTATCTGTATATACCTGTGACAGTTTATGCACTTGGAAGAGGACAATATTAGTCTTGTTCTTGTTTCCATTGTGTTTCCCTCTTCACTTCCGACTCACCAAAATTCCATCAAACTCACTCGGACCATGTACAATAATTCACATTATTTATTGTATAGTGCACCCAAAGATCCAGCCACAAAACCATCCGCATCAATTACCAAATCATAAAGGTATGGTATGATGATGATGATGAGGAGGAGGATGATGATCAAGAACCAAGACCAAACCGAACATCCACATTTATGTATAGAAAAATCATGCATCCTGGAAGACTTCCGGTTTATACATATATCATCTCCCTTAATCTTCCATGTACACGTAAATATATGTACTCCACCCCTCCTGTAACAATTTATTAAATCCTGCTTTAAATCTCATTCAGTTTATTTAAAGTATATACCGAGAGTTAACTTAATAATTTTAAATCATATCCTCACAGATTTGTGTCAAATCAGAAGATAAAACAAACAAATAATATTTTCTGCTGGATTTTTTAGAAAAAGTAGACAAATTTCAAATTTAAATACCGTAAATGAGTACTTACATAAATGATGATAAATGTAACATTCTTGTATTGTATATTTGTATATAGTCTTTAGCGTCTCATTTTGAATTAGGAAAAAAACTTGATTGTCATGTATAAGGAGCAGCATTTTGGGGGAGAAGGGAGAATGTGACGACCTTTGTGATTCGATTAGAGTAATAAAGAAGAGTGTATTAGCTCGCTTTCATTCAAGGCAATGAAATTCAATCGAGGAAACAGGATGATGATGATGATACACTCCACCATACGATATGTATACATGCGTACATGTATATATACGTATCATGCCGTGTTGAATGCTTGTTGCTTTTGTCCCGGTTTCCTTCGTCTTCTGCTCTCCCTCTTCTCAAAATAAACCTCGCAACTTGAACAACTTTTCATATTTCTCTCTCTCTCTCTCTCTCTCTCAAGTGGAATTTGAAATGAAATGATATCATACACACAGATTCACAGATATATGATGAGCATGAGTTGTTTTTGATGTTACATTTCCCCTCTTTGATCAACTCTCCACAAGCTTTTCATTTTCCACCTAAACATTTCCAGTGCTCCTGTCAAAAGAAATCATAGTGCTCCATTTCACACATTCTTACGAGATTCCGATTACCATACATGACGAAGAACGATCCCAGCACATTCGGAGCGGCAGGCTCAGTGTCAACTGTAAAGAAACGCTCCGACTCCTCTCTTATCTTACGTACTCTTTCTTCTACTTCCACGTCTTACATTTTGATTCCACCACCTACTGTCTCTCTCTCTGTATCTGTAAGTACGCAAATAAAATAATAGACTACTTATAATATGCACTGCCGCTCGAAGAAATTGAATGTATATATATATTATATATATAATATCCGCAGAGTACAATAAAAAGTGTATTCATCGTAATAGGATTGCGAGGAAATTGCCAGAAATATAGCAAAGTATCGTTGATTCTATAGGTATATAGTACTATATAGATATTTGGGCTTGAGACATTCAAATGTGATTATAAAATTCCATCTCTGAACCAAAATCCCTTTTACAAGATAGAGCACACAAAAATACTCCCATTTAGCTTAAGTAAATAAATATGTAATCAGTTGACAATAGGTTTTACTAATCACTACAAAATAATATATAATGTACATATATTTGATCTCCCGATAAATATACGTTTGGCAAGGTACGTAAAACAAGTTTGCACATTGGATTGAATATATGCTGACATTTTAGCACACAGTTGAAAAACCTACAGACATGATATGTACATTTCAAAATAATGAATTTCGCTTTCTTAAAATATCTACGCAGCTCAATGGCTTCAGTTCGCAAAAATGCGTAAGAAAAGGCGAGGTTCGTTTCCCGATGACCCTTCTTAAAGAATAGCTCACAAATAAAAGGAGGTCGATGATGAGAAATATATAACATAATGAGCTAAATATTAAGTTAGGTTCTACGGAATTCACTGGTATTGCTTCGCGGAGGAAAAACAATATCACAGTCTCTTGCGTTTTCGGTTATTTCAGTATATGGTTAATACAAAAAATTCTTTAATTTGAGACTTTCTTTTTGAAAAAAATTCAATTCTGTACAAGCTTAATTTCCCGGTATGTTTTCCATGCTTAAATTAAATTTTAAAGTCATATGGCTTTACATTTACTATTCACATATTCTTAATTGTGGGACTCTCTGTCTAACATTTACGTTCATACAGTTTGGGACTAAAAATATCTACCATATATACGATACGTTTTGATTCGATGAACAATGCTTATTTTTTGTTGACACACACGTTTTGATCCAATATTTATTTGATCTGATGACGGAAAATGAGGAAAGCGAGTAGTAAAAGTACTTATTTAACAACAACTACTTACTACATATAGATAATCTATAACAGAATAGAAGGGAATTCGTTCAGGTTTGTTTTTGATGGAACAAAAATGTGATGAGGATGAGAAAAATACGGATACAAATATGAAATTACTCTCTCTCTTTCTCCCTCTCTCTCTGATATGTTTGAGTTATTTCGATTAGAAGTTCCAGTCCCCTTCATCAACTTGGAAGAGGTGTATTGATTAGACAGATGCATTGAACCGAATCCGGAGCGTGCCCTGCCTTTATGTTGGTCGTCGTCGTCGTCCTCGTCGTGCCAGTTCAGGGTGTGGAAAAACAAGAGGAAAAGTACCCATACGTACATACCTATATGTGTATATTTTCTATAATATACGCAGTCAGTAAGTGCACACGGTTTGAAATAATGTCGACATCAATACAAAATTACTACAGGGTAGAATTGCATATTAAGGAATCATGCAGACTTGCAGACCAGGAAAACTCGAGGGTGGAAAAATGCTACAAAATTATATATGTATTCAAGTATTCATACTATTTGACGTTGTGCTGCTGGTTGCTGGAACATTTCCAGTTCCACTGGAACGAGTATTATGGAGCTGGAATTGTTGAGGGTATAGTATATGGCGGTGGTGGTGATGGTGGCTGTCGTTCTTCATCCCTTCAAAAACTTCATAGACTACAGACACCATACCATACATACAATAATTGTTTTTTCTTCCCTTTTTCCCTCTCGTATATGTATGTAGTACTCTCTCACTTTGCTCCTGCTTCTGGTTCTCTGGTATGCAATAAGTATGTGAGTACACATTATTTGTTTCTACATTTACTCCACCATCCATCAGAGACACACACACACACACACACAAACAGAGGAGATAGTTCCCCATTAATTGTACGTTGTGTTGTGTATAGTAGTAAGTAGTTTTGTAACTTTGGTATTTAGAATTTGGACGAGATACGCCGGGTATCGTGGACGATAAAAGTCTGCATCAACCTGGAACTCTGGAACATGGAGAAAATTCGAATAGATTTTATACATATTTACAAAGAGAATAGCATGAGAATGAGGGATAATTTCTGTGTGTGTGTGTTCTCTATACTGATATTATACTATTAAAAAAAGTACCAGCAATGATTTTACCTCTATACAATCATTTCAACAAGCATGAGTATGTGTATAAAAAGAGAACAGGAGGGCAGACAGAGAGCGAGAGACAGAGAGAGACAGACAGACAGACAGTCAAAGATGGGGAGGGTGAAAGAGTAAATGTGGAATTGGAAGATGACTCATCCAGGTGTGGTACACCTTCTTCTCTATCCTTCACTCCTCTTCAACAATCCAATATCCAAAGTACCAAGTATGCCTATAGTTGTACAAACTATAAAATGCAGGAACCCGCAGCACATTTCCACCTCAAATATATCTCGATGCTCTCTCGAATCTCTTTCTCTCTCAACTCTTTTCCCTTTGAATTTCCAGTTGATCACTCTTGATCCAGAATCTCTTGATTATTTTTGGTATCTTGATCTTGACAATCGTCCGAGTTGAGACACACACTTGTGAGGTATTTTACTTCTCATCCAAGTATACTTAATTCACAGTGATATTAAACATTGTCTCTGACTCTTTGGACTTGACAGGTTTTATTACCAATTTGTTTGAATACTCATATTCTTGTGGAAAGTACATAAAAAGAGTAAATTAGGTAAGTAAGTGGGTATCGATTGTGGATATTTTGTAAAATTACTCGTATAATTTCACTTTCACTGGTTACTTTTGATGAGTTTCGCGCTAATTTCCGATGGTGATAATATTAACTTTTTTCGCAGCCTAGAATTAATGTCATGTGTGGTTCGGTGGTACAGAGCCATTGAATCCCACACAAAGATCTGTTATCGATTCCCGGTAGCGGTATTTTAGTGAATACGACATGTTAATAAGGTCGATGAGGAAAACAGAAAATATTGAATGATCTCAACGGAACCCATTTTGTTGCCTTCCAATATGGCTTTAAAATATTTAAGATGGTTGATCCGCATATTGAAAATAAACCGGTGTATCCGAGACCTTTTTTTGATACTCAAATCATTGCTCCATACGATTTCAGTTTCTACAGATACTCCTAGATTTTAGGTTTTTAAAAAATATTCCCTTTGTCAAAACTCACAATCAGTTACTCTTTATAGCCAGTACGTAAATATTTTGCATTACAAATCTTCACGTATTCCCCCCGTTTTATGACGAAGGTCAATATGTCCCCATTTTATTCCCACCGTGTCCAAATACTGAAATGAATGTGTATTGTGAATGCGTCATGACGAAAAGACGAGTAAATAATGAAAACATTAGCCTATACGAAACTACGAACGGAACGAGAGTTAGAGAATGTAGGAATGGAAAAACGGGGAAATGTCATCAAGTCACGATTCACTAGAAGAATGGGGGAAAAGTGAAGGAGTGGGCTCATCCTTTCAATAGCGATGCGATGTATATATAAATTAATCAAGTGAGCATTCACCATCCACATTCCCTCAAAAGCAGAATGTCTTTATGAATTTGGAATTAATAGGAGTAAACTAAAACTTATCATTGAACTCACTCACTCTCTCTCTCTCTCTCTCTCTCTCTCTTTAGTTTCTACAATTTTTACATTCTCTACCATATTATGGTACTTCATTTGGTCATTATTATTATTTTAGTATTTATTGCGCAAATGGAAGTCAAATGCCGGTGTGTTATTCCTGTGTAATTCCTCCCTGTAGTTTCCTACGTATAGGGTATTTTGCGGTCGAATTCTCATATAATGAAAATACAAAGATCATGTATAGGTAGTCAACTTCTCCATGATGATGATGATGATGATCTGGTATCTGATGTCATTTCATGCTCACAGTTGAAATTCATCCTGTGGAATACCATTGCAGGCATATTATTATACCCACGAGAATTTCCATGAATAAAACGAGGATGCATGAATGAACAAATTAATGTGGGGTATAGCAAATACTAAATAAATACAGATACTAAATAGTAAGTATCGTAGCTTTCTTCATCGCCCATCCTCATCCTCATCCTCAAACATTTTTTTCAACTCTCTATATACTTATTAGAATGTAAAGAAAAAATTAAATCCTCCATACAAATGCAAAGTCGGCATGGAGTCTTCCTCAACTCATAATTTGATGACTCAAGATTTCTCTTGATGATATGATACGAGCCAGTTCGAAAACGATAATATGTATACGAGATTCAAATGATCACGGCTTTATTTAATAACCAATAATTAGCTTTGCTAAATGGTTCTTTATTGCTGCTGCTGTATTATTAAGGGGAAGAAGGATGCATCTAAAATATATAGAGAGACATTTCTGTACATTTTGAATACAAAATTACGCCGCATTTCAATTGATCCAGTGTGAATACATAATAATACAAATATGTATAGGAAATAAGTTCATCATGTACCTACAATGAACAATGTGAGGATTGAACTGTACTTGGTTGTGTGTGTTTGTGTGTATGGTTGAGATTGTAGGTTGTAGCCAGAGATTAAATCATCTTACGGTCGTCATGGCCATGAAGAGACTCCAAATGAAATGAAAATGAAAGCAACCATGCGATGAATGACGTAATGAAGAATTCCCCTGCGCCAGCCAAAGGAATATCAACCTTTCTTTTTCATTGAGAAATCGGACTTCCTTTTGAATTTCCTTTTCCTTTTTACGTTCTTCATAGTAGCATAGTACGTGAGTTGTAAACACGTAGTTAAGTTTAAGGTACCGGCTAGTCGTCTGTATCCTCTCAAACCTCTGTATATTAATATGAATGTATAGTACAGATATTTACTATTTGTATTCACGGACCCAAGTTCCTCCTGCATGGTAGTTTATACAAGTGTGTGCGTAGTTTGTATACATAGTATGTAGACGTCGACTTTATTATTCCTTTGCTTTTGAGAACTTGTGGAGAGTTGCAGGTTGCATGCCATAACAAATATGTATAAATATAAATAGTGAGACAGCATTGAGCATGGATATTCGTTGTCGTCGTCGTGTATCCTGTCCCTCTGTGCATATACACTACACACTTCACCTGTTGATGATTACTTTCTTCACCCATATGGCTTTTATTTACTATTTATTTCCTTCCCTCTCATCGCCCGTCGTCTTAACAAGTGAATCCAATTCATGGTCATCCCATCATCAATGTCATCAAGGGGAAACTCAAATGGGATGTTCAAGTGAGCCATTTAAAACCTTGACTGTGCATGCAAATCATTATTGTTTAATTTAGTCAGTTTCATATGGACATTGGACATTTGTTTTATGATGGTCCGTTTCAAGATCCCCCTTAATGTTTTCAAGCGACCGTTTTTTTTTTCATCACTTCATATTTACCTTGGCTCTAATGGCTGATATCCGATAGACAATAGCAAAGAAATTTTACTTATACAAGTTGTATTTGCATCACGGGGTATATAAGCATAAGAATGTTGGGGTAGATTAGGAACGGTTGAATGATTCGCCCTAGAAAACATACAAATATATGTAGTGTATGTACACACTACATATTTTGGGATTGGAGCTGAAATATATAAATGGAATGGGATATAATTTCTGAATGGAAGGGGAAGAGTGTAAAATCATAAAATGTGTTGTTAATTTAGAGGAATTTGTGTTTGTTTTGTCTTTCGTTGGGCATCGACACGGACTACGGTCGTATAAATTAAATTCATCCTCTCCTTTTGCCAAATGTTCATCCTCCTATATACGGGAGATTTTCATTTTCAAGTACTCTTTGTTCAGATCCAGAACAAAGTGTGTCCCCAGTTTCTCATATGTATTCTGATTGTAATTTTATTGTCCAATGTGTGACTTGTATATGATGAGGACTTGGCCTTATCTTGTGATGTACAATGTAGAATGCTCAACACGCTCCTTCTACTCTGTAACATAATCCAAATCCACATAGACATGATGTGTGTGTGTATCTTTGTATTTTGTATGGAACAGACTACAAATATGAAGTGTGTGGAAATTCCCGGATATGTATACTTTGAAGTTTGAACTAGGAAAATATATACAGAAATGGGGAAAAGGTTGAGAGTGTGTGCGTATTTTGTGGATGAGAATATCCTCTGTTCGTATTCGTATTCGTATTCGTATACCTATACTGATTAAGTGCACACGACATGGTTGTTGGTACACTACACTCACACATTACGCATTGTGATAGGTTTTCGTTTTCGGCTTTCAGGGTCTTTTGGATTTGGCTTACTCCGATAGCGATTCCAACTCCGATTGCGGATTGATGGCTGAGCGAGGATTCGTACACGCATTTGTATTTCCCCATATGTACATATTCTATATGGGGCATTGAAAGTTGTAAAATATATACATATTTAACTGATAGAATGTGAGTGAGTGTGAGTGTATTTTGTGGAATAGAGTAAGCTGAATTTGGATTCGGATTTTTGGAACCTGGAAAGAGAGATCCAAAGAGAGAGAGAGAGAGAGAGAGACAATGTAATGCAAATCCCACTGGCAGTGTGTCACATTCAATGAAAAGGGTTCTGAAGCTCAATACAAAGACAAGATTCGAGGGAATGAAAAGCATCGTTAATTTTTCTCCCTTTCACATGATAATGGGCAACATGCAATGCAGGCCAAGCCAACTGTAATATGCATTGTTTGGCTCAGCATCCATCAGACGAGAGAGAGAGAGAGAGAGGGTCGACAGTCCAACAGTGGAGAGCTGGAGAGCTTAAGCTTACAAGCACATACAGTCACTTACTTACACATATATACTTATATACGATATATACAGAGTGCAATTTCTTTTGACCTCCATTCTGCATTCACATTCACATACATTAAATACTGCCGTATATTCATTCAACTAAATATCGTACATACAAAAAAAACACAAATGGAATAACGTCATAGGATTGTAGTGGAGTGACAGAATGGCTATGACTATGACTATGAAAAAAGGGATGATGCCGTCCCTTATCCGTATGTACATATTACATATACGCTAGCTTGAATTCATCCCTTCTTTCATGGACCAAAACGAAAGTGCATACGCGTCCACGTAAATTGTAGAATCATCTGATGGAGTAAAAACATGTGAGCTCCTATACAAAAGGGTCCATGCCTTTGAAAAAACTTTTCAAACACACACTCACATACACATCACGTACATATGTGACGTAGTAATAGTAAAATCCGTAGTGGTCGGAGTAGTGTTGTGTCTGTGTATATACGAAAGTTGAAATAGGGATACGAATCGAGAGAAAAGATCCGAATTTCGGTGCGTGGTGCAATGGTTCATATGAGTCAGCTGTCGCGTGACAGCCAGGTGGGTTTCTATACAATAAAGACGCGTGCCTTCTATATATGGCCCACACCCTGATCTCAGTTTTCCTTCTCTCTCTGTCTCTGTCTCTCTCTCTTGTCCATGTATATGTATACACTTGCTTTGCTTTTTTTGCTTTGGTTTATCAAAAGGGACGTCAATATATATACTGTTATGCTCCTTCGTGTACCCACACATTTCTCTACCGATTCCAAAGCAATACATAACTATCCACAAACTATCAACTATAAAAATTCTCTTTATCTCTCCCATTCTATGTATTGTGTAGGGGAACTATGATGTGTGTACAAATACACATATCCCTACAAGTACAAAACGGTGTGCCTGGATTGCAACTGGATCCCTCACTCACTCACTCACTCACTCAGCCTATGTACATGTGCGGCAATCGTGTAGAATTTTTGGTTCTAATTTGAACCTGCCGTACGTAACTGTGGCTCCCATCAGACAATCCCGTCAGAAAAAATCCACCAAACAAACCAGTCTTGATGAATTCGATCGCCAACAAAGAGAGTGAGAGAGGGAGAAAGAGAGAAAGAGAGAAAGAGAGAGAGAGAAAGAGATAAAGAGAGAGAGAGAAAGAGAGGGGAAACGTCAGAGCATTTGGATTCGAATTTGAGTTTGAAAATCCAGCAAGTTCGACCATTGCCATGGACAATATTTGTAGGTATACATACATATGTCATATGATGATCATTGCTCAACTCAAATATCTCCCTTACATTGCTGGCTTTCGCCCTTAGCAATCCAAAGATATAAACATCCCTCTGGTCCACTCGTACTTGTCATTATAATAAATGTGTACACAAGTGTGTGGATATACAATACAGATATTTAGTATTTGAGTAATAGAATAGTTTGTTCATTTAACTTGATGCTATTTATTATGATGTGTACAGATACACAGTATCTGAGATACTACTATCCACAGTTGGATGTTATATGTTGGACATGTGAGATGTGTTGTGGAAACGGGAGTTGAATGGCTCCTCTCCTCTCATTTTTATTCGTATACCTATATCAATTGCGTCTCCACCAAATAAATAAATCCAGAGGGAGTTCTAAACTTGCCTTTAATGAAATACAATAGTCAAGTCATTATCGGAGCCGTAAGTACGAGTCTCTGGGGTCAACTGTGAATTGTCAACTATTCCGAGATTTCATTCTCTCTCTCTCTCTCTCTCCCATCCTTGCCAACTACATACTTACTTCAATATACTTGCAAACCTTTCAAAAATTAATGAGCCAAAAATGAAAAATAAAGATTACAACTCACACTATTACATAGCACAAGTATCACTACCAAACTATACTCAAGAGGAAAATGAGGAATTGTGATTTTTCGAATAGAACTGCATAACTAACAATAAGAGTATTTCTATGTTCTAATGTGGAAGCAGGAGAAAATAAATAAGCGCATAGCCCCAGCGCTTGCAATTCCTGGCTTTCTTCCATTCACCTTCACACTTTACAGATGCTTTGCTTTGTACGCAAAGAAGGTGTGTTGTAAGAAGTAAAGAAGTAAAGGGTTACAAAATTAGAAACGCACGTTGGCTGGCTAGTTGAGAGTGGAGGCTGTTCTATGTAGTACGAAAAAGGTGAATGAGAGACTGTCAAAGTGCACCATCATCGTGCTACAATGGCATCAATCTTTGATGCAGCGCCGATAGGAGATTGTACTCGACCAAAAGCCTCCTTTTCCTACCAGCGGAATTCTCGTGTGGAGGGCAGGGAAGGCAGCCTTTTGCTCACTATTCACTCCCGCTTCACGCAGCTACAGGGCTCCATTCAAACTCGAGAATCCTCTACAACGATATACGCTCTAACCAATCCAATGCCCCCTCACACTCTCTCTCTCCTCTCGTCTCTTCTCCACTTGGAAACCTGAAACGTTTTCTACACATCATTCCTTTTTCCTTACCTCATTCAGAGATCTTAATTTTTAATTTTAGAAACCATCTTTCCACCCACAAACTCGGTTGTGCATGGATTTTTTCATTTAAAAGCAGCGATATATAAAAGGTAAGTTTTTTCGTTGCCTAAACTGTATAAACTCAGTTTATTAAACTGTGAGCATTAGCAATAAACAGTTAAGATTAGTATTAAGCGAGTAAATCATCGTAAAGCTATCTGTTTCTCTCACTTATTTTTAGTATTATTATTATTATGGATGTGAGTATTGATTGAGTTTCTAGTTTGCTATATAGTGTATAATATTATGTTAATTGTGTACATACTTGCTGAATTTAACTGTGTACGTGTCTTATATGTAATGCTTGTTAGTGCTGATCACATCGTATGTATTTATGTTTGTGTGTGGCTTGTTCTCATACTTAAGCCATTGCGTGTTGCGTAGACATAATAGACAAAGTCGGTATAACCCAGTTGATCATATAGAACAAAGGTATAGTTTGTGTATGGAGTGCTGGGGGTGGGGGTGGGGAGCATGTGGGTAATGGGATATTTTGCATTTCGTTTAAAAATTGTATGGTATATAGTGGTAGGTACATAGATTGGTGTATGTTTAAAATTATTGGAGTTGACTCAGCATGAGAAGGAGAAGACTTGTCCGTGGAAAGAGAAATCTCATTTTGGCCACTTAACCATTATCATGGTAGTTTAGCGAAGGGGAATTAATGCTCCATTACCTTAGTCACAATCCAGAAGCAGCGGCAGTCGTAGTGACAAACCAACCCTTCGTTGTTCGTACGATGTCAAAACTTCATCTCTCTCTCTCTCTCTCTCTCTCTCTCTCTCTCTCTCTCTCTCTCTCTCTCTTTGGGCCTGCGTTATGTCTCCATTCTCAAATAGAATGTGTACATGTGTATTTGTATCTGTCGGGGTTTTCTATTGGGATTGACACACTAACTAGGTTTTCCACGGAAATGGCTTAACTTAATTATGGAATGGTATAATAATCATGTAATTCTTTCTACATTTCCGAGAGCTTCTGTCCTGTCATTTTGTAAGAATTTGTTTAGAGTACCTTACCTATTGTACATTGTCATAAAATTCTAATTTTAGTAATAATAGAAAATACTTATTATTTATTTATGTAAGGTTACAGAGAGAAACTATTCGGCTGCTCTAACTGCGGAATTCGTATTATGAACATTTTAAATTTATAAGGAAAAAGTCAAATATTTAATATTTTATCGTACATTGGAGCGATGACTTGAGAATGTGAATGTTGTAGAACTTTGAGTTGTTGAATGAATTAGAGTCGAGTTCTTTTAGTGACTTTATTACAGGGAGACATTACCAAGTGTTTAGACTAGTTTAGAGAGTTGAGGTATGATGCGGTGTTGTGTGTGTGTGTGTGTTTCCTTATATATTCCTAGAGGAATAGAAGGGAGCTTATTACTTATTATTGTGCACAGTATATAGAAGCAAAAAAAAAGTATCCATCAAAACTTTATTATTAAATCCCACAAGTGCGGAAATTCAATTTCCCCATTTTTCGCTCTCACTCGAGTGTGCATCTGTATTTTCTGTATATATGTATACAAAGGGAGAGAAAAAATTATTGAGAGCAAAGCCGGAGCTAAAGCTACCAAAGAATTGGGGTGGAAGGTTGAAACCATCAACATCATGTACATATTTTGTATGTAGGTTTGTCTTCAAGCCGTTTAGTCCACATACACAGGGAGCGAGAGAGAGAGAGAGCGAGAGAGAGACTAATGGAAATGGAATGGAGCTTTCTCTTCCAATACCGACAGCAATTGAACCTAAATAAGCTTACCCAATTCAGAGTTCATTTTTCAACCATTCCTCAGCTTTCAACGAGTAACGTAACACACAACAACATCACAGAGCAAAGTTACAATGAAATGAGCTCATAAATTTCCTGTTGCCAAGATGCTAAGAGGATGAGTTGCTCGGTGACGCCCGTGATGGAACGGAATTGATCTTCTTATTATTTCTCGCTTATATTTTTTTTTAAAAAGAAAAAGTTTCCCTCTCTCTTTCTCTTCCTTTCTTTCTCTTCCTTTCTTTCTCTTTCTCAATCCTCACAAAAAATGGCAAAGAATTTTTACCCTGGTATAAAAAAAATAATAATTTCAGAGCTTAGAGGAAACACGTTTTAATAAATTATGATGTATACAAATTACAAAATAGATGACGAATCCAATAAAACTTAAATTCCCTTGTCGTATATGGGAAAAAACATATTGGACAACAAGAATTCTTTTGACATATTGTACATAGAAAACACAATGACAGAAAAAAATGAGAGGAAATGAGAAAATAAGGATTGAATAAAAAAAATACTTTGAAGAAATGGAGGAAATTCCCAATGGTCTTGTATTTTTGACTTTTGTGAAATCCAAATCCAAGAATATTTGAACAGGAAGTTATTTTGTTCGCAATCCGTAATTCTCAAATTTCTTTATCCGCCTTTCCTTGTGAGTCTTGAGATATCCTGACATGAAAATACTTGTGACTTGTGGAAGCTGTTTGAGTTGTTGTGGGATTTGAGAAAAGGTTGCACATTGTGCGGAAATGTTTGTGATTCCTGATGATGGGGTGGAGAGAGAGAGAGAGAGAGAGAGTGAATCGGAAAGTCTGTATAGAATAGCATCAGCCTCAACATTCACCAGCAATGTCAAGTATTTTCATCCCTCGATCCTTACGATATTATTATGAATGAGAAACGAATATGACAAGCCGAAGCATAACGACAACAACAATCCTCTCAAAGAACCCTACACAAATGTATATAGTATAGAGTCTATACAATGGAAATATCTTTAATATCTTGACGTAAGACGTCTTCTACAACATGTAGACTATTTTTTGATATGCTCACGCGGGTTTCTTGTCCCCGGCTCCTTATATATGTGTGTGTTGTGTTGGGTGTCTGAGTGTGTACAAGGAGACTGGAATTAGTTTGGACGTGAAGTGGATAGAGAAAGAGAGAGAAAGAGAGTCGCGTTCCAGACATTTCCCATTCGGTTTTTGCCACGTTACAGGATACAAGTCAACAACGCAATGTGTGAATGTAAATGGGGAAAATGTAATGTTATGTAGTGTGACGGCGGAGAGCTTGTCGTGATGGGCACAAAGGTGATGGAGTCAATCGGATTTTTTCCGGTATTTTCTCCCTTGCTTTCCACACTCTCTTGAAACTCTCTCTACCGATTATGATTATCCAACCAACCGTATAGCATGGCATTCAAGATTCAAGGAGTGAACCCAAGAGGAAATAACTTACTTGAGGCTCTGTATTTCAATGCCTTGACAACTTGTAAACTGCTTACACGAATCTCGAATCTCCAAACTGTATATGGATGAAAGAAAAATCTCCTTTCCAACAAATACCCGTATAATTCCGTAAAACTTTGTTTCTGTCCCCAGCGATTGTCTTATGTCAAGTTAAAATCCTTTTCAATATTTGTCATTTCACACCATATACCAACATATACATATATAATAATATGTTAGTTGTGAAAGTGAAAAGAAAGTATGTATGTAGTAGCTAAGTAGGCATTCATTTTCTCGAGCATCTTCTTCATTTCTATATATACATATTTCATTTGAAAATGGGGAGAAAGTAAACGAAAACATATGAAGGCTCAATAAATTGAATGGAGAATTGAAAATATTTATACAGCTACAGGAAGTGGGAAGTGGGGAAGAATGTCTATTTGTGGACTGTCGTTCGGTTCGTGTCTATAGTTGTCATCAAAAAGTTGATAAGAATTTTAACAAGCTTTTGGTTTTGACACAATCACAATGATATGGAAAAATATCCATACCCTTTTTTTATTATTATTCTTATGAAATGCTCTTACTGATACACACACTTTTTGAATCCACATTCACCTAAATAATGATCTAGAATCTAAACACAGATGATGCATGCGAAACCATTCAATGGACTCAGTCGAGTTGAATTTTTTTTCGCGCATCTGTCGCTCTCTTCTATATATATGTATGTATATTTATATTCTCCTTCTCTTTTCTATTATAGCTTTTCCCCCTTGTTGTATGCTCTACGATTCTACATACTATTTGGTCCTATATGTTCAATGTTCTATGGGCACTCTTAAAACCTGAACCTAGTCCTATATATTTCTCCATTTCTCTCTCTATACTTTTATCTATTGTCCTCATCCACCCATGATTATCCTCATCATCCACTTCATTTTGATCAGCATCTGCATACACACTTACGTCTCTCTTTCTCTCGCTCTCTCTCTCTCTCTCTCTCTCTCTGTACATTTTTATACGGGCGACTGGCTAACTCTGTTGCCCCATGTGTACTACGCACTTCAACTTTAACTAGGGAAATAATACACACTTATCAAGACACTATAAAATATATCATAGCAAGAGCGAAAGCCAATGCACAATCCACATGCATTCTATGTACATATAGTACATACGTAGCTGTAGCTATACAACTCTCTCCACACACTCATAAATATATTTCCTCTCGTTCGATTAAACCATAATATCGATATTCATATACATTTTTTTGGTATTCATTTGGGAGCTGGTGAAATTCATCATTTACGCGCTATGCTTTAGCACTCCTGATTCAAATGTAACATGTGGGAGAAATGTATGTGGACATGAATCCATGATTGTCGATATGTGATATCGCGCATATCGGTAAAACCAGAACCAGTAAAGACTCCATTGAAATTTTTTGCTCGACAAACTGAAGGATACTTTGTCAAAGAAAGAAACTGCGTCAGTTTTAAGCATATCGTATGCTGAATTTGATTGGACATGACGACAACGACTTTAAAAAACGGTTACCTTTTTTTGGCATGGCTGAAATCTGAGAGAATCGGTTGATTTAATAAAACTTTAATAAAAATGACAGTTGCATATTTGAATTATTTATCAAGTAGTTGTGAGTTCTGTTGTAGTTGTGGGTAAGCTAGAAAAAGTTGGACACTACAGATGAGATTTTCAAGTAGTTGATATGGAAGTAATAATGAGAGAAATTGACAATGTTTCCTGAATGATGTCCATAGGAAAATCGTTCACACTCAACTCAAACATTTTACTGTTGTGCAGAGGTTGATATTGATTCAGTTGATTGTGATGCCAAGTTTATGGTAATATGAATGCAAAAAAAACTTCAATATGTTTTATCTGTATACTTGACAATTCTATATACATATGTGTCTGTATTGAAATACTGTACAGACTCCAGACTTTTCCGACCACCAAGTGATTGGAATATAATTTCAGTTTAGTAACATGTGAAATATGAATAATGGGATTTTTTTTAAATGGCGCACGTCCCACTGAGTTTATGAATCATCTCATCCTCAATCCTCAATCCTCAATATAATATTCAAATGAAACCAAAACCAAAAAAAACTAATGAAATAAAGAGTTTACATTGCTTCAGGTAGTTCTCAATATCTCAGGACTTCATCTCTCTCACAATTTTCAACGAGAGAGAGAGAGAGAGAGAGAGAGAGAGAGCGAGAGAGAACAATGTGACAATTGACAATAATAAAACTATAAAAAGTTTCTTTGAGACTACACAACGCAACACAACGGCAGTGGCAATGTGTAAAAGGATGAAACATTTGTGGGCAATATTAAAATACCTCAATAAAGTCTTTGTCATGTCGCTGTTATTGTGACTCAAGTGCACTTCATCTCTCAGTTCATGGGTACAATTATTCATAAGTAAAATCCATAATGTTTCATTCATTAGTACACAATTATTCTACAATGAGACATGGTTGGGAATTTAGAATAAAGAGAGAATGCGTTCAAGATACTAATGTGACAATGAGGATTCCGTCATAGTATATATGTTGCAGTTGGAGGACGTTTTGTATTTTACTTTATTGATTCAAATCACCACTTGTGTATTCAAGCATAAAAGATTTAAAGGATGTGTATTTTTTCAATCTCATTGTTCCATCGGCGAGACCCACATTTTTTGGATATAAAACTGTACTTACTTCAGAAATACATTATTTAAATGCACGTGCATTTTCACATCTCAAAATCCGTTTCATTTTTTACCCCTTCATCTCTTCAAATTTTTTGATTTCCTTGTGATTCACAAGGTTCACTTATTGTTAGTGAACTTCACTATATAGATTCTATATATGGAATATGAAAAAGATAAAATACTTTTGTAGCTAAAAAAACCCGTGATCTTAATCAATATTTCTATGTACATAGTTTGCCTGTAATCAATTTTCTCAGTTTCATATAGTTTGGAAAGTTCCCCTTTGGGAAAGCTTATACCCTTAGATTCTAGATTCTAAATGAATAAACAACAATCCATTTGGTCTAAAGTAAAAAATTCCTGACGATGAGCTCCATTTCCTTGATTCATGTATATAAGTTTGCTTGCGTCTTAATAAGATATCCATGTGGTTTGTTCTCTGCGAGCATAAAGTGATGAAAACCTGATTAAGATATTGAACCTGCTGTGCTGGTATTCATTTCATTTCATATATTTAATATACTCAGTAACTGAATTGCCGAATAGCTGAGTTCGTGAGGAGAATCTACAAGTACCGACCTACCAGGTTTCCTTTGTCCCCACCGAAAATGATCACAGATTATACTGAAAGAGGAAGAGAGTGTGTAAAGATTGTAAGTAAGTACACTCGGATTCAGTTGACAGTTGAGAATAATGGCCAATAATATATTACAAATGAAAAGATACAAAGATTAAACAGGAAGAAGGAAGCCACGATGTAACCACAATCAAATAATAATACCCCAGCCAAAGAACTTGTCCTTTCCTTATTCTAATTCAAAAGGCTCTTTAGAATTCTTTGAATATGAGAGAAAGAGAGAGAGAGAGAGAAACTGTACTAGGTGTAAATTTCACATGGTGTGTTCATGGAGGAATTTCAGTGTGGTAATATATGTAGGTAGTTAATTCAAAGGAGAGTAAAGTGCACAGAGTTTCTCTATTCAAAATACATAGTACAAACTACAAACAAGCACTTGCAAGTCTACTTGTGCTCGTACTTTCCTCTTTCTTTCTTTCTTTTCAATAAGAACAAGCTGTATAGTACACACAGAAACAGAAACTACCTTTATCCTTAGGAAGGGATCTCCACGGCTGAAAGTAAGGTGAAGTACCTCGTCTTTCATTTCTATACAATCTGCAATGTGTATACTCAGTACATATTACTATGTATGCCCACACTGTATAACCTGCCCTACTCGTTTTTGTCGTTTACTCGTTGTACAAAAGAACTTTTCCTTTCGCCAGCGCCTTATTCATTCAGATATATTCCAAGCTCAGATTTCCCTTTTTATGTACCTACCTACCTATGTACGATACATCTACGTACTTACGTTCCTCCCTTCCTTCAAGCCCTTTAAACTTCAGTTCATGGAGTGCTGTAAATAGGTTTTATGTGTATTACGTCAGTGAATAACAAGGATCATAAAATACCAATTCACTTTTATTGAAAGTGTAAAAGGAACCATTGGACATTCCCCTTTACTACGTTAATACACATGAAATCATCTTATTACATTACATTACAATGGACATGATGATTCTATATGAGCATAATCCTCTATGAAGACATACAACTTTAGTGACGAATTCCAGGTAATTCCTATAAAAAAAGTTATTGTCCGTATGTACTTTTGATTGTTGCTAAATCCAGTTAAAATTTTGCTTTATAGGCCCACTTCATGTTGGGGCATGTTGGAGCATCAGAATCACCACTTCATTTTGTAACGATGATACCTATTTCCTATATTTCTATTTTATACTTGTCTAAAAAAAATTAAAATGCAATTTGTACTGTATGTTTCAAACTTGTATTGTATTGTATAATTATAATACGTGTTGCTGATTATGATGATGGTGGGTTTTGGTTGCGGTATGTCGCATGATGAAAGGAACACGGGGAAGCTAGCAATACATAATAGATGAATTTCTAAAGAAAACTTGTATCCCCAACTTGGAAAGGAGGTTTGTTGTCTATTATGAGAGTAAGTGTATCGTATATACTTGTATACACATAAGATGTCATGCAATAAGATTTTTCTCTGTATATATCTACATGTGGTTGGTTGGTTGGAGGATTGTGAGTTGAGCTGTGTTACAGAGAGAGTGTAAAGAGGTACTATACATGGAAATGAAAATCTTTATGGTGTGTAATAATGTTAAATGCAATCATAATCCAAATCCGAACACCCCTCTTTCCTTTCCTCTTTGCCTTCTTCTTATTCATTTCAATGGACTATGAGCTCAGACTATA
Organism: Gisinianus flammeolus; assembly: GCA_034699125.1. Lineage (NCBI taxonomy): Eukaryota > Metazoa > Arthropoda > Collembola > Symphypleona > Katiannidae > Gisinianus > Gisinianus flammeolus. The sequence continues at coordinate 60,390 of JAIUND010000300.1, forward strand.
TTTATACTTGCATCTCCCTTATTCCTTACACGCTCAGCTCAACAGGTTCTACAGAAATAAGAAAACGGCACTTGGATTCCCGATTCAATTCAAAAGGAAAGAAAGAAAGAAAACAAACTGCACAAGTGCTGCGTTTTTTCACGAGTCCATGAAAACTTGCACCATTTCCTTTTTTTCTTTCAATTATAATGATACAAATACAAGCACACATATCTGTAACTACATCATTTCTCCATTTACGTAACCATTTACTTAACATGAGAAATATTTAATGAAGTTAATGAAACAATTAGGAAATTCAAGATTTTCTAGAGGGATGATGTTTGAAGAATATCAAAAAATCGTTATTGTAAAAGATTGCGAGTACTTACTTTTAAAGGGATAGTCGATGAATGCGGAAGAGGAGGAGGAAGATGAAAAGGGAAGAAGCAGGAGATTTGTTTCTAGTTTGTACACAAGATTGTACAAATGTGCACTTATTATACTTACATTGAAAAGACACCCGGTCATAACAAAACATAAATTACCCTTTAAAAATCCTGAAATATGGAATCACTGAATCAGCTGCTCACTGCTCACCTTTTAAAGTCCACATTTTCCTTTTGTTTTCCCCATATTTTTCAGCTTTCCTTCACAAAACTTGTTATACGTGTAATATTAGTGAGTGTATACTAGTTATGTGCTTTTATGAGTGTGTATTTTGTATTTTGTGTACTCAAAGTATATATAAGTGTGTAGGAATTTTGGATTTTATGAGTGACCAATAATATAATATATGGATGCCCATGAATGTACAGATTCCAATAGAACAAAGTTACTTGAACGTCATATATGTATACAGTCAAAAGTAATTTCAAAGGTAATGAGTAAGCAAATGGGAGAGAGAAAGAGAGAGAGATGCTGTGCAGCTGCAAACATTGATTTTTGTAGTAAAACCACTAAAACCGTCGTGGTTCGTGGTTGTGGGACGTGTGCCATGTAATTTAATTCATTTACTTTGAGAGAGAGAGTGAAAAAGAGAAAAATCCTACTCATTCATCCCTCGCTTGTTATTTTTCAATAATGTCTCAAAGTGTTCGAGTAAGTGCAGGAGCCAAAAAGAAAAAAGATAAGATGTGAAGAGAACAAAAGACAAAAAAACTAAAATATCTATAAAAATCATTTATTTTCTCTCTCTATTGAGTTTTCAAGAGTTGGATTTTTGTGTAGAAACTGGAAACTGGAAAGGAGAACCTTTTCTGAAGGAAGATGATAAGTGGCTCGAGGATAATGTTACACACAGATACAGAGTCCGCTCTCTCCATAGTATCTGTATATGAAGTCGCCTATATCCACACAGATACAACGGGGATCTATTTAACGGGACTACTTGAGTTCATGTTCAACTTTTCCTTCCTCATTCCTTTCCTCGTTCCTACACAGTTTCTGCCTGTGTCTATGTGAAAGCATCCGTGCTGGATTTTTTTTTTTTTTTTTAAAAAAATCAATTTTACACAGACAATCCAGGAAATAAATGAAACACGATACAAAAATGTCAAATAAGAATCAAGACAGGCTGAAAAAAGCTGCCACAGCTGCTTTGCAAACTTTTTATTATTTATTATATGTACATTCATTAAATAATTCATTATTATATATAAATTCATATTAAAATGCAATGTGCAAATGAAAATGGTTACTATGCAGTAGTAACCCCAACTTACAACACAGAGACAGACAATGATACTCAACATCCACATGATTCAACAACAAATAAAACTAACCGGATTTAATTGTAAAACGTCTGGCGTCTGGATGTACTTTAGGATTTTTTTGAACATATTCCTAATGTGTAAGAATATGATTGAATTCATATACAGATGAAATTCTGTACACGTCCCAACAAAAACAACATAGCGTAATAGCACAAGCCCAAGAGAAATTTTTAAACAAACGAATGTAAGTATAGAAAGTGCATGGACTCATTGCTCAACAAATATATACACTCATTCCTTCCTCATCATTGAAATTCATCCAATTCGAATGGGCTTTGATTGTACTTTTATGCATAAACGTATATATGTAGGTAAATTGTATGAATCATAAAGAGCAACACACCTTTCTCATCTCGCTCGCGCGCTCTTTCGCCCTTACAGATTCCCTCTGATTGTCATGCCAAAAATACCGATACAGACACACACACACACACACATATCAAAACCAAAACCAAAGTACCTTTATCTTTGGGGCTATTTGGATATAACTTGCAAATGAAAATGAACATACTCAGTTATTGTCCAAATAAAGACTTCCCGCTCGATCCTTTAACTATATAGGTACCCTAACTATATAAAAAAATTGGTAAATATTGTCAATCCTGGACGTGTTCATAGGGGAAAAGTGATTGTACTCACAAAAGCATTCCAGGACATTCAACATCTGATCATATACGATATGAAAAGCAAAACACACGACGTCATTTCATTTCCATTGGCACACTTGGGTCATTGAATTTTCAAAGGGATTGAGAGAGAGACAGAGACAGAGAGAGAGCGAGGGATAAAAATAAAAATAGCTACACATGGCTCAAATTTTTCTACTTGTGTGTATACAGAATACAGATAGAGGGAAAAAGAACACACATTAGCATGTAGCATCGGTATTCAGAGAGGAAGGTGCAATTATGGACAAAGAGATCAGATCTGGAATATAAATATATATACATATATATATAAAAGACCTGGACCAAAACCAGGAGCAGGACCAGCCGTCGACTCTTTTACGCGCGCGACCCTTAACAAACAAAAATAATATGTAATAATGAGAAGTACAGAACCCAAATAAACCGTGCTATTCACCCCACAGTACGTATATATACGTACTGATGTAAATGTGATGTGATGTGATGTAAATAGCAAACATATATATATGTTTGCTATTTACATCACTAAAACCTGATTGCAAGTTGTAAGAAGCGTAAAACGTACGTAATACTATATGACTGTGTACGTACGATATAGGTTGTGATTGTAAATCGTAAATTGTAAATACTCGTGCATGCATATTCTACATCTTGAGTTTTCATTGACTGGTTTCGGTTTTGGTGCTGGTGGCAGTCGCCTGTGTTAATGTTATTGCCACTTATCCGTCCGACGGTCATCCATCGGAATTTCAATGAAAAGAATTATTAAAAGGCAAACAAACTATGCACCCTCCAAGCAAAAAAAAAATCCGTAGTCTGTAATATGTACGGACTCTGTATATACCTTTAGAGAATACATTATACTATACATAATATGTCTGTAGAAAATAGAATAAAGCAGGTTTTTTTTATTTTATATTTTACTTTTCCTTTTCCATTCGAAAAATGTATACGAATGAAAAAAAAAAAAGAATCAACTTCAAGTCAACTGCACGTGGACTCTTTTTTTGGCTGGAGCTTGAGCCAAAAGTCTGGAAGGATGGAGAATTAAAATTAACATGATAAGAGAAAGAGACCAAAGACCCGTATTCAGGGATAAAATCATCAGCTTTTATTATGCCTCCAGTCTGGTGTTATATAATATAAAATGCAATCCCCCTCATTCTTTTGCCATGTACAGTCCTCATCCGTGCAGGTAAACCCAGAGATGAATTCGATCATAGACAAATCTACTACCCATGTATACATATACATACCTACTAAATATATAGTTCTACATACACAAACATATACGAATGAATCAACTCACCTTTGAATTATTCTAGATATGTACGATAAACCTAGGGAGGGGCGATATGAATGTCATACATATTGCCACACAAGGGGACTTTCAATAGGGATAAAAATGTGCAGGTGTGTTTGCTGCTTCGGATATAGTTGGACATGTAGTGGGTATTAGACTTGACTTTCCGCAAAGGTATATCGTACTTACATGCGTTTGTATATTTCAATTTAACCAATCTGCCCATTTCCCCCGTCCCCACCTCTGTATGTTCTGTTCTGTATGTATCTGTACAATGCTCACAAGTCTTTTTCATACATTTTATTTTATATTCATTCAAAGTCCATTTACCATTAAGAGTTCAATGTGCATACATTAAAGAGCAGAGGGAGAGAGAGAGAGAGAGAGAAAGAGAAGCCTATCAAAGGGCAACCAACGACAGATGTTCCGCTATTCCTATCTTTTTTCCTTTCTCTCTCTCTCTCTCTCTTTCTCTCTCCCTCCAGCATGCAGTTTTTACGTTTTGATGGTTTCTCATATACGGAGATCCGGATATAGGCATATAGAATTAATATATGTAAAGGATATGTCATGCTGTAACTTTATGTTAATGTTAAAGGCATTTTTGGTGGCTGGAGATGAAGATGGATACAAAAGGTCCATGCCCTATTTCCAATGAATGTATATGATACATGATGATGATGAGGCACGTGCTGGAACACCAAGTGAGGTAAGTATGACCATGACAATCAATACTCTTTCCTTGTCGCACTCATGTACTTTATGTATATATATATATATAAAAGTACAAATGTTAATTTCAGCTCTCAAGTCTCTAAAACATTAAAGACAAGGCAGAAAAAATCTCCGGGCGTGGACAATCTCCATTTACGTACAAGACAAAAAGTCAAACATGCTGTGTAAATGTGTGTGAGTGTGTGTGTGTGTGTGTGTGAGTTCGGATATTTAAGTAAATTAGTAATTGGCCTCACTTTTGTCTTGAGTTCCCCTCGCGTTCCAAACGGGATTTTCCTAATCATTATATCAAATGGGAATTTTTGATTGGGTTGAGGTTGAGAGACTGGGATTTGAGGAAAGTGATTTCAATTCATATTATCTCTATAGTTTGAATGTTCCGACTGAGTGGACAAAGAAAATGTACCAATGTGGGTTTAAACTGGATTTTTGGTTTAAATTACAAAGGTGAGCTGGGAAGGAGGAGGAGGGTCAAGGGTACAAAGTTAAAAGTGAAGGTATTTTTATTAATGGAGAGGCTAGGATAATCCCACATACACAATATATCATGTCTATTTTATATACCGTAAAACTTGAATTAAAAGCCTAGGCTAATGTCTGCAATTCTTGAAATTATAAAAAAACCAAGGATAACTCAATAGCATTACGGTAAATGGCTTACACTAGATAAAACGGGACAAAAAACTAGGCTTATATTAAAGGTTTATATTAAAGGTAGGCTTGTATTCGAGAGTAGGCTTTTAATTCAAGCTTTACGGTATATATATATATAGAGGGTACTTTAAATGAAGGATTTTGAAGGGAAGCATCACGTATTCATAAAATCAAGATGGTATTTTGTGATAGCTGCCACGCGACTTGACTCGAGTACTCTGTGTACCCCCCCCTTTAACTCTCTCTCTCTCTCTCTCTCTCTCTTGCTGTATCTTATTAAATCATGAGGCATAAAGGAGAGCAAAGCAGCTGCAACAAGGACTCACAATCAGTAGCTTATGGCTTCTGGCTCTGTAGATTTTTACCTTTGATTTTGTTTTCCTTTTTTTGCGTTTACAGGTGAAATGAATTATCAAATAAAAAAATATTCAAACTATCTTTTTAAGTAATGAGTCTCTCTCTCTGTCATATTCATAACATACCTACATGACTTAGAACAAATGTGAATGCGAAACAAACAAAACCTCTAGACTTTTGTAGTAGGTATTTATTAGAATGAAAAATACCTCATCGATCGATCGACACAACCGATTTCATTTCAAAATAAATTCCCATTTGACTTGGATTTTTTTTATTATAATTAGTCGACATGCATGCGTGAAGAATTTTATTAAATAAAATTGGAAAGTTCAGGGAGTTCGAACTTTGAAGAGAGTTTATTGTGGGGTTAAAATTTAGTTTGAAATGGATTTTGTTTTTCGGAGTAACTTGCTGAGCAAGTCTTGTTCATCAAAGCTTTCGTGAAAATGAAACGTGAAGAATAAAGTACATCGATGTTTTTAATTTGACAGGAAGATGAAGAATATGCACAAATATCTAAAGTTAAAGCGTAAAAAGTTGTCTGTGTAAGTAATACAATACACAGTACTATTTAAGTAAAAAACTAAATCGATACAAAAAGTTATACAAACTATGCAAAGAACAAGTTATAACTTTTAATGTTGACAAAAAAATAAAAGTTTGCATCATCCATTTGAGCGGTTCTTAATGTTGGTAAGTTTCCTTATAAATTAAAATGGAAATGGAATAAATGTATGATATTTAATCATCGAAAACTTGGAAAAGACTTCCAGGGGAAATATCTGTATTGAGTATGGGAGAAATATATACAATTACACGGGAATTGGAAGACATGACGATGTCAAGAGTTGAGGATGATGATCAATAAAGGTAAAAAAGCTCACTACACTTGTTGATGATGGAGAAGTTGAATTTTGAACAGGGGTTCCTTTTCTTGTCCCTCTACAGAAAGTTAAAGACGAAGAACCCGAAGAAGCTGACGTGGGCAAAGTGAGTGGGAAGTATATGGATGGAGTTTACTTGTTTGGAGGAACTGTTTAATGAGGAAAAACGAATGCGTATTCAATATTTGAGATTTGATTAGGCATTCAGTATTTCATGTGTTTTAGACTCATCGACGAGGATTTCTACAATGTGAAGATGTGAAGATGAGAGTGGGTCATTGATTAGGAAGCAATTCAACGATCTCAAAATGACAAAATTAGCTGAATTCCTCACAGTAAAGAGACGCAATTAAGTTTTGACTCTCAAAGGGACGAACTAATTAAGCAGAAAAGAATCCGCATTCGCCACCCATTTGAGCCATATCGTCTATTCCCATCCGAGCGTGAGTCAATGAGACCTCGGCTTTACTCATATTAGCTCCTTTATCTGTTTCGTGTTATGTTCAACCATCATCAATTCAAATATCCGCATGGTTCACTGACTCAACAACATTTTCTCTCTCTCTCTCTCTCTCTCTCTCACTTGTACCCTGTGACATATGGCTATAGGGCAATGGGAAAGGAAGGAATTTGTACATGTGCATACAACCAACCTACAGATATGTGTGTACCATGTATTTACCTACATATAGATACTACAAACTATATAACCAACCTTCAGCTTTTGACTCTAAAGCTCAGAGTGATCAACCATCAACCGTCCTTTCACTAAATATTGGGAAAGCATGCCAGAATGAGATGGGAATAAGTGGCAAGTCGGACGCGGAATATTTAACACACACACACACATACACAAGGAAATGGAAAGAGGACCCAAAGTGACAAGTGGCAACACACATTTACATTAACACGGACAACTACCCCAAAAGACAGTAGACACCCGAGATAGAGTGAGACAGGCAGAGAGAGAGAGAGAGAGACAGCTTGCACTTTCCGCTTTGTGGGTCATGGTTGTGGTGACGGAGATTCCAATGTCTATCACATTAATCCTCATGCAAGGTACATTGAGTCATGTGATTCCACGACTTGTCAATTATTTTATGATCTCATTCACTGGAATAAATGACAGGTTGGGAAGGAAATCACAAGATTCATATGAATCTGGGCAATTTGACAATTTCTTCCATTTGTCTTGAGTCATTTATTAGTAATTTTGCTGCCCATTCAAATCGTTGGTATGTACAACAAACAAAATTAAATCTGTAACTGTAATTGTAATTGTTACACATGTAAAAAGAATAATTCAATTCATTATTATTTTTCACAGTTTTACCATGAAGCAAAATACTTTTTCAGCATGGACTGTATATAATGTTCATTGAAAAATGGATGACATGAGTGAACATGCAACTTTAAAAACCCCCCATCACCGAAAACACCAGCAATGGACTTTTTCTGTCCAGACTTTTGGAAATGAATACGGTTTTGACGATCGTCAAATCTTCACACGGTATGCGTCGGTGTTTTTATAATTCACATTCATGAATGGCCCACGGAAATTTTCGTCCCAAATATATAATAATACGAAGATAAAAAAAAGTGTAAAAACTCCGTGGACAATACTGCCGTGGAAAGTGGGAAGAGAAAAAAATATATAGAGGAAGCCCTTCATTGTCTACACTCGTTCACATTATTTGGACGAAGTGTAATGTAAGGGAATGCAGGGATTCCCTCAATTCCATGTCATGTCATTCCGTGCCATATTGCACTCTTCTGTTTTCATTCCATGTATCGTTTACATGTTGTTCGTAAATGGGAAGCAGGAAGGAGTTGAATAATGCTATGAATTCATGTAGTAAGTATATATAGAGATAGAAGATAGACTGTAGAGGAATGTAAAGTGTAGACTATACTGTAGACTGTAGACTGTTGACGCATAATGGAATTGAACAGTGATGAACTCGTGAGATTTTATTTATTGAGAATAGATTCGAGGAGCAGATGGACATGACACGACACGACATGCCTTCACTCTCACTCTCATCTTCTCGGCGATACGATGAACAAATACTGAATTCATAACCACATACATAATACATACTGACTTAATTCATAATCTATAGTTCTGTTTCTCTCTTTCTCTCCACCCCCACTCTCCAACTAAACCAAGAGCATCATATTCATTAATTATTTAGCGTGATACGTTGTTCTATTCCTATTCAGAGCCATATACATAATGACAGGCGAGTACCATTAAAAAATGTCTAGCCTGTCCATCTCTCAATCCTTCTTCAAATATGCATACGCATATATATACCCCACCATATTTTTACACACAAATAAAAAGTATCTCGTCTGTAAATGGCTCAAGACTCGTGAGGTTCAGATGGAAAAGAGGGAGAGAAAGCAATGAGTTTCGATTACAATTCATTAAAGTGTGTCCGTACACATACAGAAGAATTCTGTATTTCCGTATGTACGAGTTACCTGTGTATAAAAGGTAAGTTTAAAGGGCAACAAAAGCAAAAAAAAACCTGCACACATATTGAGTACACAGTTGAGTTGGCATTTTATATATCTGTACAATATATACTTTTATATCTGTACTTATATGTATCCTGAAGAAACGAATTAATGTTGGATTGTCGGAAACCATATGAAGGACCTGAACACGATGAAAAACTGTGTTTGAAACGAGAGGCTTAATTTTACATATGAAAAAAAACTACTAACATTAAAGCATATTGTAAATATGGTATGCTTATGTACATGGAGAATGTGTTATAGTTATAGGTGTAGTAATAATATGTAATAATAACATAAATGATGAATAATGTACGGGAATGGAGAGAGATAGCATGGACATGGATATGCATACACATGTATGTACAATCATTGAGAACTGGAACATTGTTCTTTGTGGTCCAGGGTAGGAGTGAGTTGCAGCTGCAATTTTGGGAAGCTGTACTAAAATCGTAAGCTGTGCATGTTCCTCCTGGACCAAAACCAAACCAAATGAATGAGATAAGCAATGGAAACAATATATGTAGTTCATCACACTGGATAGATATATAATATATACGTACATGTGAGTACTCGTATATACTATACTCGAAACTACGTTTCGGCATCTGCTAACCAGATAATTATGAAACAACAATCGAACTGATGGAGGTGAGGAGAGAAGAGAGGGAGAGAGAAAGAGAGAGGAACGGGCCCGCTTTGTTTCTACTCTGGCCATTTTACTTCACCGAAATTATGTTCATGTTCATACTCCTATTATGTATACAATTTAATGGTGTAATATTTCCTTGTACATGGATGATTTCTGTTACCTCAAGATTCACATTTGTTGTCTTCCCTTTGAATTTAGATTTTACTTTACTTGTACCCGTGTATGCAATACTATGTACTCGTAAGCAGCGGATCGTGAGCTTTTTCTTTTGCCTCTGCTCAGCACACTCGTTTTAATTTTAATATAGAATGTTTTTTTTTTTAGAAGAATTCTGTCAAGATTCTTTTATTTTGGAGCTGTCATTCTGAGAATCAGATTTTGACAGTCAAAGGTGAAAGGTATTTAAAATTTAGCATTGTTAAACTCATACCTATACCGAGTTATGAACAATCAGAATTCTATTGAGAATTTTCTCAATTTCTTTTCTCATTCTTTCTCTCTGAATTCCGAATTCCGAATTCCGAACACACCGGCTTTGTTTATCTGTAGAAGGTGGAAAGAGATTCACATGTACACAAATTGTGGGTTTGTATTGATGTAGGTGAGTCGGTCGGAGGACCACGGTTTTTTTTTTGTATATTTCTTTAAGACCAGATGATATGATCATGATCATGTGTATGCTCATTCATTGATTCCTTTGTTAAAAATTTTCATGCCCCAGTTACGACTAAGCAATAAGCAATGAATGAGGCAATACAGAATCCAATTGATGTTTTTATTGATGCTCCTTCAAATCTCATAACGTAACGTAACACACAACACCTTGTCGTCCATACCATCTACAATAATATTCCCTTTCTTCCCTTTCTATATACAGATACATACACACAACCAATTCAGCTATCAAATCTCAAGTCACCTTGTCCCTGGTATATATATATATAATGTACTATATAGAGGTTGTCTGCTTCCAATATCGTATTGAAACTGACGTGTCTTTTGTACAAAAGATAAAAATAATTAGGTTATCATAATTATTATGGCTGCCATTGATTTACTTTTCTCCTTCGTCCATATTTTAAGGCTCGACAACGCAATTCAATATCCTCGTTATCGTCATCGTCGTCGTCAACGTGTGTACGATATGAATTGTGTGAAAATTAAATAGATGGATGCTAATGAAATGCCGGTAGATTGTGAATAAATTCATTCATTATTCGTATGGCAGTAAAAACACTAAAAATATGAACTGACATTGAGATGATGATGATGACGATTCCCTCGTTTGTTTTGCCTAATAATATATAATAATGATAATAATAAAAAACTCCCGCCGCTATACCTTCGCCTCATTTTATTCTAATGAATGTACTTACAGAGATAGTTAATGGATGCAAGTTGATTAATGATGGAAGTGTAGGTACCGTCAGTGTGGAAGGATTTTGTGCTTTGAGTGTGCAATTGAGAGAGTTGCAGTTGTAGTCAGCATGCCACAAATGTGTGTTTGTGTACTTAGATGATGCATTTTGTATTTATATGCACACGTACGATGTATGTGTGTGTGTGTGATAGCAAACACGACACGGACGATCTACGGATCGTCTAAACATTCACCATGATGAAAGCACATACGATAGGTATATACTACTCAGAAATGCAGACAGACCTCATAATATCCCATTTTGTATCGTATATACATATATCGTATTTTCGTATTTATATCTGTATGTATATGCATTCAGTCATACCAACAAAATACAGATAGAATACAATAAATATCCATATCATTTCACATCACATCACATCATCTACAGATGTACAGATGCAGTCCAACCAAATGATAAATAATCATGAAATAAAAACGAGAGCTTTTAAGTGTGTGTTTCCATTGTCATTGTCATGAACAGGAGATAGAAGAACGAAGGACAACGACGAACAGTAACAGCGTATTAGGATTTTTGGCAGTTTTATCGGTCTGTCTCTGTTTGTCTCTGTCTGTGTCTCTGTCTGTGTGTGTGTGTGTGTGTGGGACACGGGGGAAATCTGATCGATTTTTTAACGAATTCCTTCATCCTTTTTTTGACGGTTTATCTCTACGGAGACTGGACCAAAACATTTAAAATATAGTGCTCCCCCATTCTAATTCTCTTCTGCATCTCTGTCTCTCTGTCTCTTGCTTTCCAACGGCTGAAAAGTACTAACAATAAAATAACAAATGTTTTTTTTTTGTTCTGTTATTTCTATTCTGTTTACACAAGAGTTTAACGGCAACAACCAACATAATAATGGATGCAAAGTTCAAGTTGATTCATCGATTCACTTTGAATATCTGTAATATTTATACATACCTTTTTTTGTACTATATTGAGCAGTTTTTATTCAAATTTATTTATAGCAGGCCGTTCATATTATGGGCATAATATTCACATTCACAATTCCGAGTACTCATGCATGAAACGAAATAGAAAAATGGAGAGTATCCCGAGAATATTAGTCATATTTTCCTTTCTAACTTTTGTAGCACCACATAATTAGACTTGTATACCCCCAAGTACTTTGTATTTATTTTTAGTTAATAATCCTTCCATGACAAATATTTCAATTCTGGGATTTCGTATTTCCAAAAGGAAAAACATTTTTTACGTCTCCTTATGAAAGTTACAGCGTATAGTACTGCAACAATGTTATGCTTTTTAGAATGAAATCTCATTTATGAAGAGAAGAAAAGTCTATTTTTTTGGAATTGATTGAAGACAGTTGCATGAAAACTTGCTTCGCAATAAGGAAAATGTAATTCTGTATAAATTCCCACGTGGATTCCAGTACACAGTGGAAAACAGGACAATTTTGCCATTTTATCTAAGCATCTCGAATCTATATAAAATTAGAATTGTACGTTAAATTTGCTAGAAGTAGAATAAATTCCGAACAGGCCATAAAACTGATACGACTTTAACGTACATTAAAACAGGACAAAAAGTTGCTGCTCTCTCTCTCCATCTCTCTCTCTCTCTTTCATTCTAGACCGTAATTCTAAATCCGAATTTATGGGGACAATAAAAATGTGTATATATTATGTAGATTATCCTTCCTTTGAAACAATACGACGGTGAAAGAGTTACATGAGAGAGATGGAGGGAAAATAAATATAGAGCAAACCAAACTAAAATTATGTGACGGACGTTCCTTAAGGGAAGGTGAGCGAGTTGTGGATTTCTGGTCCTGAGTTCCAGACTCGAGGATATATATAGACTTGATTGAAAAGTTCCTGCTGGATATGTGTAAACTGTACTGTGTATAAATACTGTATATAGGGAAAACTAGAAAGCATCGTCTGAGGTTCGACGGGGAGAAGCCAATGGAATTTGTTCTGAAAATCGTAGCGTCCCACCCGCAATCGCCTGAAAAGCCTATACCCAACTGGTGGATCCCACAGGATTGGATGACTCCAGATGACTGGGGCGTCCGAAGGACCGGCGTTCCTCACACACGCTCAAAGCCACGCAAGACAACAATGTTGTAATGTGAATGTGTGTTTGTGTGTGTGTGTTTGTGTGGGGAAAAGGAAAAGTCTTTGCATGGTATGGCATACGATACGATTGTATGGTATGCATCTATACCTTTTCTCTCTCTCTCTCTCTCTTTCTCAACCCCGATCAATCCACCACCAAAAACCAACCCGGCACAGAGAGAGAAAAAAACCCCAAAGTAAAAGCTTCCGAATTTGTTCATGTGAAACTAGTCATACCTGAACTCTGCTCAGATCAACATCATTCTTTACTCTCTACCCTTACTTACTTACTACTTACTACTACTCTACTACTACTAATACTAATACTACTACTACTATACTACTCCTCTTCATATTTGTGCATTACTTATAAATTAAATACAATTCTAACTTCTACTAACCACATTAAAAATCAAGAAGCAGCAACTACCGATAAACACGAAAATTGTAATACAACACCCCCCCAACGTAAATTCCATTGTGCAATCAATATAAATATATACATAAATATACATAAATAAATAAAAATATAATAAAGCAAAAAGTGCAATCAACGTCAAATAACATACAACTAAATATAAATAATTTAAAACACAAAAATAAAAAATATCGTGAAGAACAACAACAAAAATACCTCAAGAAGAAGAAGAACAACAACAACAACAACAACAAAAAACTGCATTAAATGCAAGAAAAACAAATGAACATTTACCTGTGAGTACAAATTAGTTATAGAATAAAGTTTAAGTCCATATAGTTAATATGCGTAGTCAAAGATCTAGTCTGATTATTTAGTTAAATATATTTGAAACTTGAAAGTGAATGTGGGACGAGTCACTCAAACAATTAGTTAACATCTATATACAACACCCCAATTATTTAACTTTCACTAGTCAACAATATTTCACATTGACTGTTTCTCGTCGTGCTTGTGTGTATTCATATGTGTATGTGTATGAGTGACGACGAGGACTTTGGGTAAACGCTCGATGAGACGGTGAAGTGAAAATATCTTGAGTCAAAAGCTTATTGTTAGTCAGCTTGAATTGAATTCAGCCTCCACACAGTTCCAGTCAAATTTAATAGTCAATGCGGACCGCTCTAGTCAACTAGTCAGCTCTTTGTGTCGCGCGTCTTGGTCTAGTCATCAAATTCAGAAGAAGAAGAAGAAAGTCACTGAAAATTCTGGTCATCCTGGTCAGTAAGTCCAAGAAAAAGTTACATGCAGTCAAGTGAAGAGGTCAAAAGTCAACCCTTCCCATCTTAGTCTTGGTTCGGGAATCAACCTCTAACTTTTTCTCATTCTCATTTAGTCAATCCTATTGCACACACGATAGGAAATATCTGTAACAACAACAACTAGTCTTGTTTATTATTATACACAATTATACACAATAACAAAACACACGAGTCTCAAATGACCCCACTAGTCCAATAATTAGTCATTATTATAATTTAATAGCTAGTCCGTATTCAAGTCTAATTAATATCTGGTCACGATAATTAGTCGTTGATCATTGATCACAAGTCATAATTCTCATTTTCTAGTCCTTAAACAGAAAAAAGTCAAATCAATTCGATTAATATCAATTTCAAAATGAATAATTCATAGTCAACAATTGAGACAAAGTTATAGTCAACACAAGAATTAATTTGCTAATGAGTCATTTCATTTGGTTAAGAATTGATTGATATCTTTTTCCATTCCCACGTCAAAACATATTCACTGAAAGAAACTCAAAATCTAACCTTTCATTTCGTATAATAATTTATTAATTGATTAATTAAACCAAAAAAGAAAGAAACATATAATTGGCACATTCAAAGTTCTTGTTAAAGTATATATATATATATAGAAATGGAGTCAAGGAAATACATGAGTCTACATAGTCATTCAAGTCAAGTGTAATATGAATATGAAAACTAGTCGTCGTGGGAGCCTTCGTCAAGTCTAATCCATTTAGTCAATAGTTAATTTAGTGAAAAATAAGATAAAAACCCAAAAAGGATTTATCGCTAGTCAAGTGTTAGTCATCATCTTGGGCTCTGGAGTGTATAGTATTAGTATAGAGAGAGCGAGTCAAGTGTAAATAAATATCTACATCTAGTTACATTGAGAAACAGCTCATCACACTCACATTGCTACGTGTGTGCGTAGATAGAAGATACATATTACATACTCGTCTGTTGTGTTTGGCAATAGTAAAAATTTCCACCCTACTCGTAGTATCGGCATGACATGGTATGCTGTCTCCTTAATACTACCTAAAGGAATGAATCATACCATTACCATGCTCTAAAGGCATCAGGTACACACAGACACTCGCTCGTATTTACATTCCCCATTCTTCTATACATCCGCATCGTGTGTGTGTGTGTGTGTGCATGTAAACTGTAGGCTATCGTGTCTCTGTTTCTTCCCCTTCCGAAACTCACAAATAACTTGCACCGTCGTCTACCTGCTCAAAAGTTTGGAAGAAGGGAAAAAAGAAAACAACCACCCTGGCAAAGGTACCAACACTCTCTTTGCCTTGCACATACGTATATTATATATATATATATAGAGAGAGAGAGACAGGAAAAAAAGAGAAGGGGGAGAATAATCGAGGAAATATTGAGACAGCATCGACATTGAAAACGAAAACGAAACAACTGCAACTATCTATAAACTATATAGCTTTGGGAAAAAATATGATTCACCTGTACTGTGACTGTGACTGTCGTCGTTTTGTGGGAGAGCCCGAATTCAAAATCCATACAGACATACTCAAATCAAACTCTCAATCCTTCCCAACAACAAATCCTGATTGAATCACAAAAAGTAAAAGGAATAAGACCAAAACCCTTTTCATTTTCATTTTCATTTTTTTCTTCCACAACAACACCCTCAAATAACAAGGGACGACAGAGTGCGTGAAGAGTGACGTGTTTTCCGATATACAACAGAACGAAGATTGAGATTGAGGTTGGTTACACAGATAAGAAATACAAAACTATTGATATATATTTTCACGTACGTGTGCACATATGTGTGTATGAGGATCCTTCTCACATTCTCATACACACACACGTAGACGAAACAAGAACAAGATAAAGAGAGAAAGAGAGACTCGCACCGTTAACAAGTGTTAAGGTAGTCCCAAGAAAACATAATCGTATACGTAGGTATACGTTGTCATCATATACGTTTTTGTATTGTGCGTGTGAGTATAGAGACCACAGCATTTGATCGTTTGCCTTTGACTTTGAGTCTTTGAGCAATCGGCAATGACTCATTCATCATCATCATCATCATCTTCCAAAGCTCAAATATACTCCTTGGAACAAGAGAACAGTAAAAAAGGTGAATGGGGTCGTCATAAGGAAAAAATCTGGTGATGATAACAAACGACAACAAACGTCTTTTGTACTCTTATGAAATCCTTACATTGAAAGTCAAGAGAGAGGAAAATAAAATTCTCTTATCTCATTTACATGGAAGAACACTGAAGTCATTCTATTATACAAGTCCGTACATTCACAGACGAAGGAAAATATTCAAAATCATATATAGCAACAAATTAAAAAATCCTCTCTCATATAGAAAAGATTAAAATCTTCATCAACAACAAAATTCTGTACAATTGTGGAGAGAGGAAAAAAAACAAGGGATTTTCCATAGACATTTTGGAAATTTAATACTAACAACTGTGTGCTTGTGTTGTGCAAAATAAATAAATAGATATATAGAACAATGGGAAAATTAGGGACGGATGTTTTCCTGTCCTCCCCCGGCTCCTGTCATACTCGTCCCCTCTATTTATCCGATTTGAATTCCATCGCTGCATTAGGGATGGCCAGTCCACCAGGAGCCGGAGCTCTCCATCCAGCACTTTTTCATTGGGCTAAAATGTGGAAACAGTCCGGAAGTGGAGGATTTGATCTTCATTCATTATCATCTCTAGCCCAGTCTCCCATTTCCCCGATACAAAGTGCCCCTCTCGCACTCACCACATCCATCTCCACCTCCAATACTCCAACAACAACAACAACAACACATAATAAGAAAGTGAGCAATTCTGCTTTCTCACCCGTCTCACCGAAATCCTCCAAGGATTTCTCCTCCTCCTCATATTATCCATATCCCACATCCATCCAAGATTTGACTTTACTCAAAATGCAACAACTACTCAGATCCCCACCATATTTGACAATGAGTAATGTCCAGCACCACAATCATCATCATCATCATAATCATCATAATGGGAATGGAAGTATTCCATCGGAAACGGCGTCTCTTCCAACGAGTAGTCCGAACTCTCGGCCAACTAGTCCAGAGACGGGTTTAGATCTCTCCATCAAAGCACAACTCCCAACTCCAACTACATCAAGTCCAATTCCAGTCAAGCTGAGTAATTCAATTGACGGTGGTGGTGGTTCAGTATCGGCATCCCGCAAGCGCCCACTATACGAAACTCCCGAACAGCACAAGAACCAACGGAAGTTGTCCCTCCTCAAATCCGAAAAGCTTGAGGTAATAATACAATTCCTTTCATTTTATCACACAGTTGTGTGTATATATAAATACATTATAGTAGTAAGTAGTATAAAAGTTTTTACGAAAGAATCCAAGTTTGCATGCGCATACGTTTATATACGTTTACATTCATATAAATTTCCCTGCATTCATTGATGAAAATCCCTTACAGCAGGAAATAGCTTAGGAGAGCGAGAGAGAGAGAGGGAGAGAGAGAGGGAGAGAGAGAAACCAGATTTATAACTTTGATTTTTATTATTATTCGTATATCTCAACAGGTGGTCCATGAAAATACTCCTGACTCCATCACTACGAGCACTTCCAAAAAATCCCAGAAATCACCGCTGAAAAAAACAAAAGCTGTACGTCGTTTGCAATTCGATGAGGACAAATCCTCACCAGTGTCTGGAACAATAATTCGTGACATTGTGGCAGTGAGAGACTCACAGCTTCAACTACTCCAACAACAACAACTAAACAATAAGGATGAAAAATATGAGGAAACTGCGCTTGGAATACAAGTAAAATTACTATTAATTAATTCATTATAGTTGATTTATTCCTAAATTAACGTGAATCTGAAACAGATGGAAATGCAGATGCTCACCTGTATTGTTATTTTTATATCGTTGTGTAATTCTATATTGTGACTTTGTATAACGTATAGTTATTTCTCCTTGACTTTCGATGGACTTGTGATAATTATTTATTATCCATGCTCATAGGTTTGTTTGTGTATTTGTGCATTGTACAGGTAACTCGACGAGGTGATATTGATCCAGAATTTAATACGGTAGAAGTGACGGAGGAGGCTCGAGAGGAATTGGCTCGGATTGATAATAAAATAGGTGCTTACCTGTGTCGTCTTTGTCTGGAAGAGTATGAGGATGCTTTTGGATTGGCTCGACATAGATGTGCTTGCATTGTCCATGTCGAGTACAGATGTCCAGAATGTGATAAAGTCTTTAGTTGTCCAGCAAACTTGGCATCTCATCGGAGATGGCACCGACCTCGGAACAACCAGGGTCAAGCGGGTAAAAAGGGTGACAAAAAAGGTGCAAGCACAACTACTAATAATAACAACAACAGTAAAGGCTCTGGTGCTTCAACAACATCCGCACAATCCAACAAAACAGCCTGGCCATCTAAAATCCCGGCATCCTCCGAAACTTCTTCTTCTGACAGCTCATTCCATGACGATGATAAAAATAACAACAATCAGGATCATCCCATGGATTTAGCCCCACCAGCTCCAGGTACTAATATTTATATGTATATTTTTTTACTCTCTGTTTGTTATATACACATGTACATGTTCAAAATATACATTAATGTTCGTCATGAGCAAAAGTAAGAGATTTTCCTCTGAATTCTTTTGAGTTACTTTGGTATACTCTACCTCTCTCTATATACATATATATTCATACTAGGTAATTGATTTTTTTTTTCTTGTGTCTATGGTCTTTTGTGCTAATAGGAGGGCTCATTTCTCCAGACTCTCTCATAGCCAAGCTGATGGGGAGTAACTTGAGTCCTGAGGGGAACTCGGACTCCACATGTGTAATTTGCCGTCGGACTTTTGGTCACCCCAAATTGCTCCAGAGTCACTTGTCATCTCATCTTACGGGTCTCTCATCTCCAAGAACATCCCGTGACTCTACCGAGTCCACGACAACCATCAGTCTCCGGAACAAAAGTCAAAGTATTAGCGGAAGTAATAGTAATAGCAGTAGTTGCAGTGGCAGTCTCCACAATAATAATAATAATAATAATAACAATTTGATATCGCCAGGTATTCCAAATTCCCCTCGTCTCATGTCTCCCCTCTCCCCACTATCCACAACGTCATCCAATAACACCGAGCCCATTCAGATGACCATGACCACGAGTGGGGGCATGAAAAGAGATTCCGATGAAGACTCATTATATCATAGTAGTCATCATCATCAACATCATCATCATCATCCTCCTCATCCTCATCCTCCTCATCATCAACATCACCGTCATAATAATAATAGTCCCAACAAATCCATGCCTAATAGCATCTTGTATGACTCTAATGGTAATCAAAATAATCTACTTATGAAAGTCAAACCGGAACTTTTCCCATGTGCTTTCTGTCCAACTGTTTTTACTGAAATTCATGGTTTGGCAAGTCATATCAGTCAAAATCATCGTCACTTAACCATCGACAGCTCGACCACGAGTCAGAGTTTACATATTCAGTCCGCACTTCGACTTGTACAACAAAATTCCGGTTTACCCTTCCACGTTTCGCAACATTCGTAAAATAAATCCCATATTTGGGTACATTTTACTTTTAAGTTAATTAAGTAATAATATTACTATTTGTTGTTAGTTATTATATACTCGACAGATATTTAAGTAAAAGACGAAAAATTGCTTTTATTATAGAAATTTCTATCGACTTGCATTTTCTCTAGTCGTTGGTAATGGAATATAGTCTTGAATTATAGTCAGAGAGTGAAATTAAGTCAATAATATTAAGAATAAAAATAGTAATAATGCTCTATTTATAGTTATTTAAATCTAATTGTGTTCTAGTCATCATTAGATTTTAATTAAAGTCGTGGATTCGATGAGGACTTGAACGAGTTGAGAGTGAAAGCAAAAAGTATATACAATTAGAATTAGTGTGAACAACTTTCACATTAGTCAAAAAATGAAAGTTGAGAGTTTGAGTGAATGAAAATGTTATAATTTTTATAGTAATTTTTCAAGCGTGTTTACGTATAGGAACATTTTGTTACAATCAACTGTGTTTTTTCGAAGCCAAAAGCTAGTCCATATAGTAAAGAGTTTGTGTAGTTTGTGATTTGTGCAATATCCTTAGGTTAGGGAACTTGAAGCGGGGTTTTGGTTATATATTATTACTTATTTACCATTACATATTTACCTATATGTATATGTTGGCTCATAGAGCTTTATATATATTGTCAGGGAATTGTAGTCAGATGTAGGGAATAGAAATACAGAGTGAAAGTCCAACAAGAGAAAGCGAGAGATTTCAATTCCACACGCTTGATTTCAAATGGTGTTCGTTATAGGCATCATCAGTATTTATACTTTTCGTGTATTTATTTTAGTCATCGTTAATATATAGGAAATGATGTTTCACTACAATGTTGAATGACTTTAAGTAGTTCTCATTCCATGGAATGTCATTTTTTTAATAGAGTGGTTGCAATCATATATATAATATCATTTATAGGGTTTAGATTCCAGTGTTTCAAGGGTTAGCGAGGGAGAGAAGTTGGGTTTTTCCACATTTTTTCAGGAACTTTTTATTTCACCTTTTCAGGTTTTTTGTATACAAAACTTTTTTCATCTCATTGTTCGCTACTGTTTTATCTTCAGTGTGTTTACTGTTTAGTACATTTTTAGTACATCCTTTCAAGATTCAGGTGTGATTCATTTTTATTGTGGTCATAGTGTAATTTATTGTATTTACAAATGCATTTAGATATAGATATAAGATTGTGTGTGGTGTAAAATATATATGTATACGAGTGAAAATATTTTGATTCATTTTGGTTAAAAGGGTAACTAAAACAAAATTCTAAAATGTTAATTTTATGGAAAATACCTATTAATATGGCTTAAAATCAATTAAATAATTGAAAAATATACATGTGAAACATAAATAAAGTTAATAAAATGGTCTGAATACACATTCAACAAACACAGCAGTACACGTGAAGTTTTATAGTCAATGAAACTGCTCACTATATAAGTCACAACCAAATGTAAAAGTTTTAATAATAATATTATATTATAATTTAATAATTTAACAATCCAGATCAATGTATGAAAATATGTATGTACATGCACAGTATTTGTAATTTTTATTCAGTTTGATTTAATTCACATTTTGTTTCTTACTTGTACTGATAAGCATGCTATATGTAGTATTTGCAAAGAAGGAGAAAGGGTTTCAAATAAAAAGAAATACTGATGATTTTTTTTTTTGCAAATTCTTATATATATATGTACAGGTAAGTACAAATGAGATGAAACAAAGGATTCGTAAGTATACGATGAGTTTTTATTTTATGTGTATACACATATAGTCACGCATTATATTATAATGAAAGCCTGTAAAACTTAGCCGAAAGGTAAAAATGAGTTGGGTTTTGAGTGGACATCTAGTCAAAAGTCTAAAGGCAAAGTGGACGGAATTTTCCAAATGAACAAAATAATATTATTATTATTAGAAAAGAAAATGTTTTTTGAGTTCATTCGGAACGTATTTTGATCTCAAATGTCTAGATAAAATGAGTTCATATTAAAGTTTCAAATCCTAATTTAGTTACATTATTTCCTTAGGTAATATATAATAATTATATATATAGACATATACGTTTAGTTTATTTTTAATATTCCATTGATTTAAATTAAATGTGTATTGATTCAATACTATTCAATAAGTATTATTATCAATTCCTTGCCAGGAGGAGATTTAGCTTATGTGTGTGTGTGCGTTAGTGAATTTTTTGCTGGATATTTTCTAAAATTGCAGCAATTAATGAATTCCAAAACTGTGTATGCTTGTGTGTGGTGGCGTAAGTATACATATTTAGCATTTTATAATTTTTGGAATGAAAGTTTTTAAGTTAAAATGTGGGGTCATATCTATGTACATGTAGTTTATTGGATAATTAGCAGTAATATTTATATGTAATATAATGATTTATTAAATCACTCTGGTAGTGTTTCCCAGTGCCAGTTTTGCCGAGAGATTGTGCAGTACTAAATGTGTCAAGCAGAGTTCCCCATGTACAATATACAATATATATATATGGGACTCTATATCCATGTAAAAAATAAATGTAAATATTTACTTAACATGATATACTTAATATTATTATTTACATTATTATTAGTTCTGGTAATTATAGGTCAACGTATTATGAATAAATTCAAATATTTCAACATACCTGTAGAATGTAAACTTGTATACTGATTAAACTGTTATAATAATACATATATAAATATATGTGTGATTCTCAGAGAAAAAACAGTCATACAGGTATTTTTCAGTTTCAGCGATATTCCAGTGTAAAGTTTTTGGGCGCTGTCGCGGCCGCTCTTGCGACAAGTGCGCTATTAGCACAATTTGAATTTCTTTCACAAGTAAAATGTGAAAATGTCGGATTCCATAATTATAATTATAATATAATATAATATAATATATAATATATAATTATAATATACTAAAGTTGGTAATTTTTAACTATCGTGTATTATTACGATTAAAAGAGCAACAATAATTATAATAATAATCAAACTTTGGAAATACTAACTCCCGACTCCAAGTCTTTATTAGGAGATAGGAAATCGACATTTCTGAGCATAGTGTTAATTTTAATTGTTGCATTAAATAAATTATTAAATAATAAATATCTCGTGATTGTCAGCATTGAATCACCTAAAAAACAAACGCGGAAAAAAACAAAGTGGGATTCGAACCCTGGACTCCTGGGCTCAAATAGACGCTATTTGTGTACTGAATGTTTTACCAAATCGATAATAAATTTGAACTAATTAATTTAAAATACTTAAAGTCATTTTAAACATTTGAAACTTTCAGTGTTTATAGCCCTTGGTTCCTTCTATATCAATATGTTAAAATGTGAAAATACAAAATACCTATATGACTGTTTCTCTCTGAAATTGACACCAATATGATCAACGTACGTATTGTCGCTATGAAAAACGTGTACTAATACAAAAGTTAAACAATATATGAAAGAATTCTAAATTATGTCTTGAAATGATAGAGCAGAAAAAGTCATGTTACTATCTATATGATTAAATATGAAATTGGAAAGTTAATCCTTAAATGTGCCCTTCCTTAGCTGTTAAAAATGTTGGTATTATTGTACACTGAAATAAATATAAATGTTTTTAATAATAATAATGGCATACTCTTGCGAGAAAAATTATTTTAACTACAAATTAGACTGTAATCATCAAAATACCCTTTTATACACACAATATGTGGCCACAATATGTATATCAATCATCAGAAGTTCTGGTTCAGAACGAACACACGAACAGCATTTTCTTGGAGAAATTTGCTACCTTATTGTAAATGTGAGTAGAGTAGTCAAGGATAGTCAAGGATGCCCCGCCAAAGATTTGGGAATTTTTTCCAAACAATTTTCTTAAAATGTAATTACAGTCAGGAACTTTCGGTGAGATTTGTCCTATTTGAGTCAATGTTTGAACGTCATATGAGACATGTGACGAAGATACAGTGTGGCCAATTTATTTATGAACAGTTTCTTATGACAAAATTTACCGATGGTTGTTTTACATGTGAATACATATGGGAGACCATAAATTGGCCACACTGTATATGTACGTCGAATACACACGAGAGTAAGTGTGGAAGTGCAGAGGATACAGAATGATTATATCGGACCATCATAG